>VURO01021039.1:0-15050 GCA_015108175.1 Pelvicachromis taeniatus
TGTGGCATACACAATAATAGCCCTCCGGCCAAGTAACAGTCACTGTAGGAGGTAGGTACTAATTAGCACACCTTTGTCCAGAGGGAAGTAACTCATCAGCATTATGTTCTGGTGTGATGATTGTTTTCAGCGATACCTGCAGATTGTTTGCTCTCAGCGGCACATGGTGTGAGAGCAGTGACGAGCCAGTCTGCCTGTAGCGCAGTTTGACTTCAGCACCATGGACAGATTTCGTCAGTGCGGTGGAGGAACTTGAGACTTCAAACTGCTTGACACTAGTTTAGAGGACTCTGACTATAAATGGACGCCCAGCATGTAGCTTTTGAATATAAAATGCTTACACGTGATATTGCCCCATGGGGGTAAACAACCAGCCACGATTACCGATGCCACCCTATTCATCGAAGCACTCTAATAAGGCCAGGCTACGATAAGATGCAGATGGATCAACTCTAGCTTTAAATCAGATGAAATCACCCCTTTGCATGATGCTATATCGTGGAAGGAGAGTCTTAATTTTAAGTGAATTAACATTCTCGGAGGGTAAGATGTGTAGTGGAAAATGTAAGAAATGTTGAACTCGCATTTTTCCAGGCTGTTTGATTTACTCGCATGTTCTTGCAACCGACCGGGAAAACCCTTCAAAGACGGACAGAGTACATCTTTCACTGGGACAAGCCGTGAAGCAACCCTTTCGTTTTGCCATCTGGAAAAATGAAACTGTGCTCTCCACCGTGTAACTACGCGATCCCAGACCGTCTGTCAGTTTTACCGACCTGCTACCGGCAGGCTAGATTAAACGACTCTGAATGGGATACGGCATTAACATAACGCACTCTAACACGGTGTACTCCGGGCTATGATTCCCTTTCCGCCGTTTTATTCCCTTATTCTAAACTATTCCGAGTATCTCATTATTTCAGACTTTTATGAGCCTGTGTCAAGAAATGGTTGCACTGTGTCTCTTATGTTTGCAGTTTTCCCCTCACCGGCCAGATGTTTGCGCTCACGGGGTCGTGACGTTGAAATAACGATGATTTTAGCTGGCACTCGGGGCGCGATCGGCGTCCAGCAGTCAAAGAGAGCTTGAGGTGTCCCTCTGTCAGCTGGCCTGAACGCTGGTGCACAGGTTGGACACATATTCCGCTCTGACAGCGGAGTGGGGCGCTGCGCGAGGATGGATTGGGTTCGTAATGCAATTAGTTATTCACAAGCGCGCGCTCTCTGTCACTCTTTCTCACTTTAGATTTAACTCCCCCCCCCCAAAAAAAAAAAAAAAATTTAAATCCAACAACGTTCATGTTACGCGTTCCATTTTCAAATGAATCACTTTGATGTTCTCACTTCATGCACCGCGCACTCGTTTTGTGAATCATTCATTCACATATTCTGTTCTTATGTTTTTCCTCTCCACTTTAACCCGTCCAGGATTTACAATTTGGGTTCAAGTAAACCTAAAGACGTCGGAGAAGGGGGGTGAAAGATGTAGAAGGAGATGGAGAAACAGTCCGTCTAACCCTGGGTGAGTGAGTGAGAGACCGGGCAGGGGCGGGTGAGCTGGAGAGAGAGAGAGAGAGAGAGAGGACGCGCATGTCCAGTTCTTCCATGCAGGCTGTTCTCCCTGCTCGCCAATCATTCTACGAGTTTCCCCTCACTCTTTCTCTCTCTCTGTCTTCACATGTGCACCGGACCTACAGCTTTCTCCTGAGCGGACACTGCAGGGAAAGAACCGACAGAAACCACCATGGAATAGGAATACTACCCGGGA
The DNA here is from genome assembly GCA_015108175.1 of Pelvicachromis taeniatus. Lineage (NCBI taxonomy): Eukaryota > Metazoa > Chordata > Actinopteri > Cichliformes > Cichlidae > Pelvicachromis > Pelvicachromis taeniatus. The sequence goes on from VURO01021039.1 coordinate 1,769, forward strand.
AACGGGGGAAAATAAAACCTCTCTTATCTTCTTCTCTCTTTTTTCCCGGTCTCTTTTTTTTCTAGCGCCTTTTTCTGTCTTCTCGCATCTTCCCCATCTCCCTCGATGTCTCTCAACAGTTTCTGAAGGGATTGAATTAAAGAAAAATGAGGATTATAATTTTTTCTTGGCACTTTCTCGGGGTGTATTCCGCCCTTTGGGGGCTGGCGGCAGGGGCTTTCCCCAGCTCAGTGCAGATAGGTGAGTTGGAGGATTACTGATTTTACGCACGGACACTCAGATCTGACACACTACGCGGAATTTTGGTGGATTTTTAGCGGACAGCAGTCACCATGAAAAAAAAGGTGCACCAGGACCCTGCAAACCATAAGATTCTGTAAAACACGAGAAATTCACTTAAGAATAAAGGAACAGAAAAACACATAACTATAGGAACATTTCTTCTGTGGTGCATCTTTTCTTACTTTTATTATTATTTTTTAATCCAAGATATTTTAGTGCTGGTTGTGACTCATATGGTTTATAAATGCACACAAACGCTTTCACTCTGTCTGTCCTTCTACTGTATTTGCGTGTATTTTAAAAGCTGTTCAGGGCTCATGAATGTTTCAGCAAGCTTTGTTCCCTTCTAGTCTTCTTCAGTGTTTAGACACTGCAGTATTCTCTCTCTCACACACACACAGAAACGCACTCTCTCTCTCTGTCTGCCCTTTTCCAGTTACCCCGTGTCAGTGCGGGATGAGCCTGTATTTCAAGCCATCTAATAGATCTGAGATGAAGTTAACTGAATCTGAATCATGGGTTTACTCATATGAACCACCACACATGCTCGGAATCTCTTCCTCCCCTTCTTTCCTTCACGCACAAACATACACACATCCAGCCAGGCATGTGTGTGATAATGAATGCACTGCATCACTCCTTGTGGGGGGCAGCTGGGAGGTCCTATAATGAGATTCGGCTCCTTGACTCTGTCTCTCTACAGCTGCCAATAAACTTAATGCTCTAAATATTTTCTGTTTTTTATACACACAGGTACACACAAACACACACGCACACATTTGCACTGACATTCAAGCATGGATGTGCACACATACACTGTGCACATACAGTTAAAATAATGCACACTTGGTGTATTCTGCGCATTTGAGTAGTTACAAATGTCAAGCACACGACTAAACATTCAACATCACATGCTCACAGTGAACATGTTTGCATACGTCTACATGCTGTACGAAGCATGCACGATCATGCTAAAGCACGCACATGCAGTCACTCCTTCCCTCCCTCTGGCCAGCCTCCTAAAAACGCTCTAACATACATACATGATCATCCACTTGGATCTCGGGCTCACTTGAGAAGTCATTTGCATATCTCTGCATTGCACACAAGTGTAATGCCAGTGGATGCACACAGACGATTTCTTTTCACATACGTGTGCATGAGAGAGAGAAATAGTGTGAGACAAAGAAAGATAAAGATGAGAATATTTAGAAAAAAATATTTGACAAACTGCTGCAATGACGTCCTCATCTAGTTTCAGTACATGTTAAGTGTGTGTGTGTTCTCTCAGATGGAGTTTTACCCTAAAACTAAAATATATTTTTATCTTTGAACAAGACACTTGGAATTTTTAATGATAAGCAACACAACAATTCAGTTTTTGGTGAAACTTTAATGCTTGCGGAAAATAATTTCTTGTGAAATTTGCACAGTTCCCACACACGCCTCAGCTGTAAGGTCTCTGTGTATGTGTATAGACGTGTGTCTTGATATCTGGAGATGGTTACTGATTTAAGTCTGAGCTTGGTAGACGAAACGCAAGAAATCGAAGTGAACCTGATGCATTAAAAGGACACATGCAGCCACATGGATAAGTGACATGTTATGTAGTGATAATTGCTTCGTTCAATATGCTCTGCCTCCCAACTCCTCCCCTGTCATCCCACTCTCAACCCCTCTTCTCCTCTCTCTCTCTCTCTCGCAAAGCAATGTCAAGCCTTCGCAGTCTGCTCGTGTAATCCAATTCAGTTGACTTGAGCCTGACTCAGTTTAAACTAATTCACATTGGTTTTCCTCAAGTCATACTGTTAGGTAGAATTAATTTATATGATTATCTCAACGTCAATTGTTATTTCAATAGAACATTTAAAAGCAACAAGGATGACCTAGTGTTTTACAAAGCAAACAAGATAAAATCATAGATCAATAAAAGAAACACAATAAAATTAAACAAAAAAACAAATACATACAATTAAATGTGACTAAAACAAACCAAAAAAAAAAGACACCACAACATAAAGAAGACACTAATGGGACTCACGACCAACAGGAAGTCCTGCTGAACTGGAATTAAAAGCCAAAATAGAAAAAGGGAGTTTTAAGACGTGATTTAAAAGACTGTATAGACTGCAGTACAAATATCAAGTGGCAGGTTATTCCACTAGAGGCTGCAACTGCAAAAGCCTGATCCCCTCTATGCTTAAATTAAGACCTCGGCTGCACTGAGAGCATCAGGATAGATGATCTCAGTGCAGTGTTGAGCAGCTTGGTTAAAAAGCTGTGTGCTATACCATTTAAAATGTGAGGAAATTAAAAAAAAAAAATGTTCAAATCAATTCAGAAAATTGACAGGCAGTCAGTGTAAACATGTTAAAACTCCAATGATGTGATCACGCCTTCTGAGATCTATTAAATTAGTCTTTCAAAGTTTATTGACAATGCTGATATCCACAGTAGTACCACAAAAGTTTACATAGTTTGAAAATCAAATGTTATGCAGAAATCACAGCTTTTCTTTAAAGAAGCAAACATGCTCATAACCATATCTCTTTTTTCAAAGTTTACATTTTGAAAGTACCCAGTTATATTTGGAAACAATTGACCTGAAACAGAAGCCCTTGCAGCCTTGCAGAGCAGGAGGATTCTTGCAAGATCCTGATTCTGAGCACTTATAGCTAAACGACAAAACGATTGCCTACAAGGGACTACTTGCCAGTAAGCTCACAGCTACAGGTGTGTTTTTTAGTTATGACATTAAATAAATGATTTGTCCAATTACTTTCTAAGTATTTTAAAAATATAAGAAAGGGATTGCCTATGAGTACCTTTTATACATACAATTGTCTCACAAAAAACAGCAAGAAGTATCTAATACAAGAGACAACTGTTGATAGCTGCTCGATAGCAGTGGCTTGTTTTTTGTCTTCTGACTGCCAGGTACATTTTGAAAGGGCAATACTATTTATATTTAAAACTGTTTGACTGAACCACCTGGGATGTTGTGTTGTAAACTAACCACCTTGCTCACTGGTTTTCTCTAGTCTTTGGTGGTTGGACATTCATCGTTGCCATCCATCTGTTGGAGTGAATCAGGTGCAATAATCCAGTGTAACTCAAAATAATTGAACTTCTTTTTATGAGTTTGGTATCCAGCATAAAATACTTTTCAGCTGAAATAATTTTGTTATGTTATGTTAATATAACATATAACATTTGGCTTGTTTAATATTAGAAAGCTGTAGATTTCCAGGTTTCCAAGTTCCATTCCATTTAATGGTGAAACTTGTTTGTAGATTGCAAGCGGTTATTCTTAGCATATGAGGTGATGTGAAAAAAACCCAAACATTTTCACATTACTATTTGCAGTGCTGTGAAAAATTAAGTACACCCTTAATGTTTCCATAGGAATTAAGAAGGTAAGTAGATGCCAGATGCTGCCAGATATTTGATCACCTCATCATGAGCAAGTTTGAGCTCCTCTATAAAAGAAAACCTTTTGTCAGTTTACAATTTTGAAGCATTCGGGCATGTGTTGACAAAATACCACAAAGAATGGCCTCAGTAAGTATGTTAAATGTTAAAGTTCATAAAAAGATTGAATAAGTATGTCCTGGAAGGGTTGTCTGGAGAAAGCCTCTTCTAAAAAAAAAAAAAAACATGGCGGCATGGCTTAGGTTTGCAAAGTTGAAGCTGAACAAATGACAAGATTTGTTGAACATTGTCCTTTGAACAGACAAGATGAAAGTGGAACTGTTTGGTCATAATGCATAGCGTCACGTTTGGACAAAACATAATGCAGCATATCACTGCAAACACCTGTCAAGCATGGTGGTGGAGGGATGATGATTTGGCTTGTTTTTCAGCCACAGTGGTCCTTAAATTCCTCTGTACACCAAAGTGTACTAGAGTCAAATGAGAGGTCATCTGTTTGACAGCTAAACCTTAGCCAATATTGAGTCATGCAACAGGACAATGACAATCCCAAGCAGCTGAAAAAGAAAAGACTCAAGCTGTTACAATGACACAGTGAAAGTTCAGCGCTCCAACTGACTGAAATGCTGAGATGAACCTTAACAGAACTGCGCATGAACAAACCTTAAACCTCAATGAATTACAGTAACGTAAAGAAGAGTTGGCCAAAATGTCTCTACAGTGACACGAGAGACTGATGAAGTCATTTGAAGATGAAGTTCTTGCTTCTAAAGGTGCTGAATCACGGGGTGTACTTAGTTTTTCACTAGACTGCAGTGAATGCTCTTTTTAGTGGGTGGGTCACTCTCAGAGCTTTCACTATTTTAAACATTGCCTCACCCAGTTATTTAATTTGTATTTTGTACCTTTTAAGTCTCTGCAAATACCGAGCATATCCATAACATTTTTGAACTCTTCTGTTGATTTTAGAAGTTACTGGTGTTATATTACAGGTAGTATATTTTTTCAAGGCTAAAGAACAGAATCTTTTCCATTGACAATGCATGGAAAAGATTACATGATCGTTAACAGCTTTTATTTTTTTCATTTCTAGTACAGGCGGTAATCTGTCAGTTGCATCCATCTCTCTAGTTCTTTTCCTACAAATTTTTATAAGTTTTATCTTCTTGTTAATTTAGCCTTTTTTCTGTTCTGTTTCTTCCTACCTCTTCTTCTCATTCTCTTTCACTAAACTGCATGAGGGGACACTCATTTTTTAAAGCCAATGACTTTTAACACTTGCTCTCTGTTACTCTGTGTTTTTTCCATCGCATATCCTCCTCCTTTATTTGGCTGACCTTTTTGATCTGTTTTCTTTTAAGTCCTCTCAGACTCATTATCTCTTTGATGGCTTTCCCGACAGCTTAGTCGTTTCTCTTTTCTTCTCCTTTCCTCTCCATCTCTCTGTCTTTCTCAGATTTCATCAATGCAGTCTGCAGTGTGAGCCTCCATAAATGTGTTGGTATTCATGTTTGTGTGTGAGACAGAGAGCGAGGATGTGCTAAAAGACAAATTACCTTTTATAACAAAGCTAATGAAGATCTTGGCTATCTCCTCACTTCTCCCCTCCTCTGTTTTTCTCTGCCCTCCCCATTTATCTTTTGTTCCCCTCATTACTCTTCTACCTGTCACTCTCCCTTCTTTCACGACTTTTTCCACCCGACCCCTCTCCGCCTTACAATAACTCACTTCCTTTCTTTTGAATCATGTTTCTTACCTTCTTGGCCTCTCTTCTTCTCTCTTTGTCCCTCTGTCTAGGTGGATTGTTCATTAGGAATACTGATCAGGAGTACACAGCTTTTCGACTAGCTATCTTCCTTCACAACACCAGCCCTAATGCTACGGAAGCTCCCTTTAACCTGGTTCCCCATGTGGACAACATAGAGACTGCCAACAGCTTTGCAGTCACCAATGCATGTAAGTACTTAGATATGTGGCTGGTTGAAAATAAGATTGCAACAAATGCGTACAGTATGCCTCTCTCTCTATTGCTCCCTCTGTGTTTTTTCTTCAGTCTTTAGCTAATCTGTCGTTATCATTTTAGATAAATATTTGTTTTATTTTCTACCTGAAGTTGTTCAAAGGATCAAACTGTAAGCATATTTTAAAATACACAGTATCATATTTGGCTTGGAGCTGTCTTCTTCTTAAAATTGATGTTTTAGAGTGCTGATTTTAGACATTGTACAAGACAATGAAACAGTGATAAATGCTAAAGTCATTGCTGTGTGGCATTTTGAAGCACTGTCAAGTGGTTAATTCTGTTGGCAGTTGTTACCCAGACTGATTTATTTCATTCTCTTCTATTCACATTATCACTCCCATCTGTAAAAGGATAACATAACCCATCACAAAATATTGCAGTCTGTTACAAGTATAAAATTAGTCTGGGAACTGTTGCAGACAGTGTTTAATATGGGTCCTTTGTGTTGAGAACAGAGGGGAACAGTTGGTGCTTGTGTCCTCTCTGATCTTTTGAAAGATGACAGCTAATCTTTCACCATCCCTGTCTGTTCGTGGGGGGATGACATCTAATCCTTCAAACTCCCTGTCGACCTGGAAGCCTGCGAGAGAGATTTTACGACTTTTGCGCTCGCAAGTTAGTGTTAACAAGGCTATATGGGCAGCTGTTTGGCGACAGGTCAGATCTGCTGTACATGCTTCGTGTGTCTGTGGGTTTTTCATAGAGGAGCCTCAACTGTGGAATACCAATTTTTTGCCACATGCAGTTTTCTTTCCAAGAGCTGTAAGTGACAGCATATGGACGCAAAAATCAAATTCTACTCAATGCAAAATAATATTTGCATAATTTAATCAGTTAAGTTACAGGATAAATAAAGTGCTCTGCTATTGGAAATAGATACAGAAAAATTCGATTTTGAGTTTACCTGACCATTTATACCTTACCAAACAAAATCAGATGGAACATACAAAACAGATTTCAGGTACTTCCATAATTTTACAGTATGTGTATAACGTCACTAGATTACAGGGCATCCACCCTTTTCTCTTTTTCACTCAGCTGCATCATTTTTTTTCATAACTGCTTTGATCCTTTGCTCGTACCGAGGCTGCTGGCTTGAGGCTCTATATGGTCTGGATAGCTTTAGCTTTGACAATGTTTTTTTGTTGGCTATGTTTTTATTTTATTTTTTATATATTTTAACACATGTGTAAGATTATCAAACACATTTTAATATTGGACAAAATTAAACTCGATAAAAGCAAAATCCAGTTTTTAAAGGATGATTCCATTAGCATGGGGAAAAAGTTATTCAAACCTACCTTGCCCGATAGGAAAAAATAATGGCCCCCTAAACCTAATAACTGGCTGCGCCACTCATGGCAACAATAACTGCAATCAAGTGTTTATGATAAATGGCACAATTTCACATCGCCGTGGAGGAATTCTTTGCAGAATTTTCAACCACATCAGAAAGATTTCACGTGTGAGCAGTCTGTATGAGGTTTGGGTTTAAGAATTTAGATTTAAGTCTGGATTTTGACAAGGCTACTTCAGAACCTTCATTTTCTTTGTGACTTATTCAGAGGAGGGCTTACTGGTCGCTTTCAGATCATTGTTCTGCTGCGTAACCCAAGTGTGCTTGAGCTTCAGTGCATGAACTGACAGCCAGATATTCTCTTCCAGGTTTTTCTATAGAGAGAGTAGAATTCATGGTTCCATCAATCATGAAGTCGGCCAGTTCCTGAAGCAGCAAAGCAGCCCCAGACCATCACACTACCACCACCATGCTTGGCTTTTGTTATGGTGCTCTTTTAAAAAAAATGGATGATAAATGGATATTTCAGTAATGGCCATTTACCATCTTAGACTTTTTTTTCACACAAATTTTTACCCATTCTTGATTGCTACTCAAATGTGTAAGGTTTATCCACTTAAAGCCTTTAACACATTTGAGTAGCAATCAAGAATGGGTGAAAAAATACGAATAACACTTTAGGTTCAATTTATACTAATCTGAAGTTGTTTCCCACACAGTTTGGAACTGTTTTTCATAACCATTTCTTTAGTCTGATTTGTGTCACATCACCAGTTTGAACTATTGAAAGCAGACCGGTTTAGGGAATGTGATCTAACTAATGTTAGATTGATGTGATCCTTGTTCTTGTTTTCACCTCATATGACTGAGAGATGCCCTGTGGATGTCTTTGTGTATGGTCGTCATTTAGTTATTTGTTTTCTAGAAGCCCCCATTTCACTCAGTTGTGTGCCTGCGCTTGTTTACAAGTCTTTGCAATTGCATGTTTGAGTGCTGTGTTTAAGATGGCGATGAGCTGCTCTAGTTAATTTACCCAACAGTGTCTTTTATGCCAATGTTTGAGAGGGGATAAAGCTTCATTGATACTCTCAGAGAGCTGAACCTAGACAGTGGGTGAGTTTGATAACGCAGAAAAGTGAAAGAGTTAAGTAGAAAGAATTTATTTATGATTTACCCAACTGTTCGCAAAATATGTGTGTTTTTCCTCTCAAGGGCATAATCATATCACGTTCCCTCATTTACACAGTTCTAAGGTCCATCCACCCTATTTTAGGGAAATACTCAAGAGACTGTGTTGCAGTGTTTTACCTCCTTATCTCATTAAGCTTTAACAAATCGACCACTAGGGTTATTAACTGGGTGCAGTGTACGAAATCAATAAAGTATTTTATAACAATGCAGCGCTTGTCTTCACAATATTATATCAATTTGTTTTCCAGGAACAAATAAATGCTTCAGAATCTGAACTGTTTAGAGCACCACCTGACAATAGTTTTATGTTTTGTTACACGAGTGAAATGAATTTAGAGATTCCATACCCGCCGGAAAAAGGGCATTGCTAAGATTTAACGAGTCAAATTCAAGTTATATTTAATCATAAATCAAAAGTGTGCAATGTAATTTCCAAGTTTGTTTGTACACACTGCACCACAGAGTCACGTAAATGAATAGATTAGTTAATACAACTTAGAGTCACTGGAAAATTGATAGTCTACAACCTCCCACCCTTACATTCCTTCACACACTGCATCTGTTCCAGTCCATTGTTAAGCTGAATAAGTGGGATGGTGCACAATGAATAAACATTGCATTTTTATAAAGTAAGGGGGGGAGTATGAAGGTGCAATCAATCAGCCTGACTGACTTAGAAATGTTAAAGTGATCATCAGAAACCTTGTTGTGCCATCAAAACATGGAGATTTGGGACTAAATATTTCAGTGGAAGCACTACATGGTTATCTAATGAAGAGATACAGAGATATAGATAGTTAATGTATCTTATTTGATATTCTCATTAAGAGTGGATGATTTTTTTCCCCAATATATTACAGTGTCTGTCACATTTGCCTTTCTGTGTTTGTTCTCTCTATGCCTACATGGGTTCTCTCTGAGTACTCGTGACACCTATGCTATCTAAAAGCTGAAGAAGCTTTTAGATAGCAGACTCTCAATCGAAAATATCAAATTCCTTGTGATAACTGAAAATTAATGGACTCTCCAAAATCATTCGGTTTCAGTCTTTGGATTCTGTTGATGCAGTTCAGGGGAATTCACATTCATGAACCATCAAGAAGCCACACTTTGTGCTGGCTGACCCGTTTCTTCCTTGCTCTTAACATAACTGCTGAAGTTTATTTTCAGTCAATCATATGTGTACTTTTCTCTTACAAGTGTACAAGCAAACACACACGCACGCACAGGTGTTGGCAAGAGGAGGCTCTTCTATGCAAACCATCGGCTCTCCTTCTCTCTCTCGCTCTCTCCACAGGCTACGCATAACAAGCAGAGCCACTTCTTTCTCTCTGCACCTTTTTTCTCTCTCTCACTTTCTTTCACTCCCCCCCTCCACCTTCGCGGGTTTCCACTACTCATTCTCTTCCCTCCTTGTCTTTGCATCTCCTCAGACTCTTCCTCTTCATTGCGTTTTACTGCGCCTATCCTCTGCACAGGCGTGGCGAATGGATCTCTAAATTAATCCTTGACTCTTGCTCCGGGTGGTGAGCAACACTCCAAATTTGAATAGGGAATTCTGTCTCTGACCTTGGCTAGTTCCTCTCTATTCTAGCATTCAGAAAGTGTGAATGGATCATGAAAATCCTTGGTCCCCCATCCCCTTACCTCTTCACCCAGGAGTACAAACCATTTTCTTGTACCAGTGTCGCACATCCGTATATCCTCGTCTGCCATCAATCTTTGCATTTCTGTCTATATCAGTACATATATCTCTGTAGGATGTGACTCTGTGTCTTACTTTGTAAAGATATGTGTATTGATGTTTGTATTAATGTGCCCCATTGAAGAACCACACTACTCCACTGGGCAAACAGCTGCATCTCTTTTCAAGGGTTTGATCATGCTAATCCATGTGCTTGATTTCATTAAAGTCTGCAGTTAATGCATGTGTACGTGTGCGTCTACAAACCTGTGCATCACTAAGGTGCGTGATAGTGTACTGTGTACTGTGAAAAACAAAGCAATCCACTGAGACAGAGTGTGATGAAGATAGTCAGAAAGTGATAAGGTGCATTAGAGGCAAAGACGGAAGAAATTGAGAGGAAATGATTTGTAACAATAGGTGGTTATGCTTTGTTTGTGGTGTCAAAGCTTAAAAATATAATGATAAGTGTTTGGGTGTAAGTGAGATGCTTCTATTGCTTTCTATTCTATTCATTACTGCACATCTGTAAAGATGATTAGGTGGACTGTGCGGTTCAGTGTGGTGTGGTTGGTTGATTATCGCTCCGATGCATGACCTCATTTGCCACCTAAACTTAATATAGATTGTCCCTATAGTCAGTTATTCACAAGTCAATAATTGACAGCCACAGATTGCATTTACATGCTGGCTGCACCTGATTATCTCTGCAGCCTGCCTGAGTCAAACTGTTGGAGTCAGATTCTCCTCGATGTGTCCATCTTGCTTTGTTCATAAATTAATTATTAATTATTGTGGTGGCAATTAGTTTTCTCAATTAATGGTTTTCCACCTCTGCATCACACAACAAAACAGTGTTCACATTATGATTTGTTACATTTGGACCTAATAGGTATATAGACACAGCCTTGTATATACATAATGATGAAAATATCATAAATACACTTCACATTGGTTCAATCTTAGCTCTGTTACCAGTGGTGCTTCCCACTTTTAGAATAAATGAGATGGTGCAACAAAAATTGCTGATACATTGAACTTAGTGGGTGTTTGCGTCACTGTGGATATGGGTACCCAGCAGTGAGCAGTAAAAAGCAAATCAGTAGACCTACAGATGGGTCACAAATTAAAGTAAAAACACAACATGAAGTGCCTCAGTAGGATGGAAACTTCAAAGTGCTTTGACACTGATTCACTGAGCTTCTGGACCTTTGATGAAGTGGTTAAACACCAATCCTCCAAAGTATGTTGTCTTATTTTGAATTTTGATGTTTATACTCATCAGACTGTTCATTGACCCGTCGTACATTATCAGTTTGGGCACTCCTGCTCTAGAAAAGACAACTCCCATCGAATGTGTTATAGAAAGGAGGTCTGTAGTGTAGTGACCCATCCCCGTAGGGGTGTGAGTGGATCAGGATTTGGTTGGTGTGGGCAGCATGGTCTGGATTTCTACTGCTTCTTTGGTACAAGATATTCTTTTTTGATTGTCAAAGGTTTCCCCAGGAAAAAAAATACAATGTTGAAAAGAGAGTTGTCGCTTTTTCAGTGCTAGATTTCTTGCAAAGCCTTCTGTGTTGCAAACCTGCTTGGCACAGTTCCTGCTCTGTATGAATAAATAAGCAGAAATACCGCAGTTGTAGATTACAGAAGTCTCCCACCAAAAAACAAAACATGATGTTGCCTGCATGTAACTTTTTTTTCAGGAGGAATATTTCATGTCAAAGTAAATGAAAGAATATGATGTTATGAATGCAAATCTGTCATGGAAATGTACAGGCGAACAGGAAACAGCAAGTGACGGGTAGCTTTAAAATGATTGCGAGTGTGCCAGCGTTCCAGTTAGCTCAGGTTGGTTGATATCATTTCTGTCAACAGCTCTTAGCGTTGCTGTTTTTCAGGGGCTTGTTTCCTACGTGTTTCTTTAAAGATGCCAAGTGGAAACAAGCCCGATCTTCTCTTATTGACAAGAAAATGACTGACACGCTGCAACGATTTAGGTAGTTAGTGAAATGGTGTTGATACACTGAATACAATGAGCTCTGTGTGTACACATATGTAGCCACACACTTCAAAAGAGTTCATCTGTGTTTAAATTTTCTCTGCATATCCAGGCTTGGAGCTTTGATTAAATAGATTTCTGGAACAGATGGCTACAACTCAACACCACCCACTCTCACACACACATAAATACAAATTTTTACACAGTCTTCTTGACACACATTGATTTTGCCAACCTTTCCACTCATATACAGCATTACTCTGTGCCTTTACCTCACTCACTTCCTTCATTAAAAGGCTTTGTCATCTTGTAGATGATTTGAGTGGCTCAATAATGGCACAGCACCATCACTTTTATTTGTGATGTTCTGCATGGTTATATGTCTTCATAATGACCACACTGGAGGAAGTAGACTGAAATTATATCTAAAACGTCCTGGCAAAGCAAGGAGATTGATTTTGTAGCAAACTTACATTTATTCATGTTACTTGTCTTAAATCATTCTGATTGTGCTGATATTCCATAACATACCAAAAATGCTTTTTCCTGGTATCCAGATATGTGGCTTAGTTTACTGCTAATACTGTGGTAATGTTAATTTTATTTAAACATCACAGGAAGCTTTGCTAAAGTATTATTTTTTGTTTTTTCTTCCAGTTAGTAATAAATGAACACATCAAATCCCAATATTAGGGTGGGGGGGAGGTCGTCCTGGATATCTTTAGTGATATAGACTGGGTAATGTATTTGGAACAAAAAGATGCCACATTATTGACAGAAATGAAAATTAGTGCTCAGTGCTCATCCTGTTCCTCCTCACACAAAGGAGGTTCTGCTGATGGGTTAAGAACCTTCTATGGCCATGTCCATCTCTCCTAAGAGTAAGTGCCTGTTTTCTGGAATCTCCTCCATGTATTGATGTGCCATGCTGGAGGAGTTGGGTTAGGGTTAGTTAGGGTTAACAACCCCTTCTGTTATTTACCTAACCAGACAACTATGCCAGTCTTCCTTGAATTGTGATGAAACATTAATACCTGGTGTCATTCCAAATCTAACACAATGCCTTTAGACTTTGAAATGAACTCTTTTGCTTCCAAAGTCTGAGTTTTAGCTGAAGATTCTAATTCTTCACACACAGTTTGAGTCCATTTGAAAGAGATACTAATGTTTACACATAAGTCTGATGCCCAGGTGAAATTGTAAAGTACAAAGTGCAAACTTTTCTGAGTACACCTGATTTGGACCAAACAACATGATTACATACAGCAGCTGACTATAAAACACTGATTTTCAATTATTATGCTAACACAAATCCTCTTAAATTTTGCTCAAATTTAAAAAAGCTGCTGTGACTCCAAAACAAAAAAAAAC
>VURO01021039.1:15070-26657 GCA_015108175.1 Pelvicachromis taeniatus
ACTTCGGGTTAATATCTTGCCCAAGGATATTTGGCATGCAGACTCGGGGAGCCAGGGATCGAACCACCAACCTTCCGATCAGTAGATGACCTGCTCTACCACCTGAGCTACAGCCACCCAGGAGTACACCTGGTTTGTACCAAACAACATGATTACATACAGCAGCTGACTATAAAACACTGATTTTCAATTATTATGCTTACACAAATCCTCTTAAATTTTGCTCAAATTTAAAAAAGCTGCTGTGACTCCAAAACAAAAAAAAACAGAAAGTAGCAGATTTTGAAGACGAATCACAGTTGTAACAAGTGTGTTATATTCACCATATGTATCAGTGATGATGCAATCTAAACAGACTATGTTTCACTCAGTTGACCTGTGAGCAGTCAACTGTGCACAGAGCACAGCGAGGTCAAAAAATTTTGGCACTCACTTGTGTGAGCAGCTGTGGTGTTCACTGTTGCACGCTGATGTGCCTGATACACTGACATAAAACAGGAGGAGTTCAGTGAGCATTCAGTGTGCTTTAAGTCAAATTATAAATGAATTTCAGTAAGGAGAGATTGTTTGGAAGGAAAAAAAGTGACAATGAGAAAGCATTTTTAGTGGATAGACTCCAATGAATCGTTAGGGTAAATCGCAGATGAAGAGAGTTTGACTGCGCCCCGGAGTGCCTAGAGACTAGACATAAGCGCGAGGCTGAGGGAGACTTTGAGTGCAACACCCTGGAAAACCCAGATGAGGTGGCGGGAGGCATAATAGACAGCCTTAAGAGGAAGAGTGACAGGTCAGAACGATTTTAAAGAACGACGACTAAGGCCTTGGAGAATGTGGATAGATAGATCACTGGACACGAGAGGTGAGGCTGAAAGGTTGAATGTGATGAAATTGATGGTTTGGGAAAATGTAATTAATGAATACAACTACAGGGAATTCAAACTGAACATGAACATGAGAGTCAGCTCTCCCTCACAGTGCATAAAAAACAATTTTGCATCTTGCCTTACTTTAAAGGTATTTGTTGATGTTTTTTAGTGCATTTAGGGTTTGCATGAGCCATGGAGTCTGTAGGCCTTCATTTAAACAATTAAAAAATAAACGTTTCTGCCCATGTTAGCATTTTTGATTCGGTGCTTTCAGTCTTGAAAATGCACCCATGGTACAGTGTAGATATATATCTCATTTATTTTATTTTGACTTCTGTTGACCGCTCAGTTCACATGCACATGACCATCTGTGGTTGGTTGTCTTACCACAGTATTGACTTTCATATTTTCCCCCCATTTCTTTTTTTTTTTTAAATAATCACTGATGGTCAACTGCTGAACAGCCGCCTACGTGCGGATCACTGTAAGCGCTCCTTGAAGAATTGCTCAGTTGCTTTGTTTTACTACAGCCTCTTCAGTGATTACCAAAATGTAAGCAATATTATTAAATCACACAGTATGTTGCAATGATTCAGCACACTGCCTCAGATAATCAGATTTTATTTTGTTGTACAATAAAACATGCAGTCTCTCAGTGTATTTCAATTCTTTCATTAAAAAGTCCACAGTTAGGAAGACCTGGCATCTTGTTACACTGGTTAGAGGGTTTCTAATGGCAGTAGAAACCTTCAGAGATAGTTAAGGCCGTGATGGATAGGATGTTTAGAATAGTTTTTTATTTCAAATGTTAAAAAAAGCAATCAGGAGTGGCATAGCCGTGTGGTGGTTAGCAACATACATGAATTAGGCTAAATGGATGATCCTAAACTAGCCTCAGGTGTCAAAATGGTTGTTAGTCTCCTTCTTTTAGCCCTGTGATAGATTGGTGACCTGTCCAAAGTGTACCCCACCTCTCCCCCTATAACAGCTTGGATAGACCCCAGCCTAACACTGAATTGTATAAGTGGGAGAGGACAGATGGGGTGGATTGTGACGGCAATGGACGAGTACCTATATATAGCACATTCCTAATCAATTTGAGCAACTTCATACTCAGGTGCTTTTTTGAATGCCTTACGACTTTTAAGCTAGCGTTCACACACTCATAGATCAGTGTATGCATTGACAACAGGATCGCCAGGTGTCCCACCACCATCCTGTTAATTGACGATGGATGGAAATCTTAATCTTAGTACTTTTCACTGTTGTCTAAAAATACCTGTCAGGAAATTCCAAAATGGTGATAACTGCTTGCGTATCTTGGAGATGGTGTGGATAATATATAGAAACAATATATTCCCAATATGACAAATAAAAACATTTTGGTATATAAGTGAAAAAAAAGACAATGGATCCACATTTAAGGAGTCAGACTGATGCTAAAGCTGCACTGAAACCCATATTAATGAAATTCTTTTTTGTGGGTCTGCAGTACCTTGAGGCGAGATGAGACACTGTTCCACATTCGTGTTGCAGGTTTTGCCGACTACCAACGCTAAACCGTTAAGTTAAATCCTCCCACAACATACTGCAGTGTTTTTTTTAGTTTTTTTAGGGGGGGGGTTGTATTGTTCAGACAAGAGATGTGAACGCAACAGTGAGAAAAATATTTCAATTAAATGTGGTTAGGCAGAGAACATCAATCAGGTAGATGGAGGTTTTTAAAAAAATTTTCTGTTTTTATTTTTTTTGGGGGGGGGGTGGATGTGATTTGCAGGTCAGCACTGTATTCTCTTGCCGTTTTGTTCAAGCCCCAGTAGTAATGAAGAGTGAATAACATTATTAGACCATGCAGTATGTCTCAGTGAATAGCAATGTTCCCTCCAGGTAATCTGACTTCTCCCGGATGAAAGGCCGACTCTGTCTCTTAAACACACACACTGACCCACACCTACACACTCGTATGCACTCACACAGTGCCTCAACTGCCTCTATCTGTCTAATGTGTTTCATTAAGATCTCTATTTTCCCAGTAGGCATGATAGCTGTGCTGTAAACAGAAAAAAAAATGTCTGTTTCCTCTGTGTTTGTTTTTCACGCTCTGGCGTTTGGAAGATGAAAAGCTGGAGACGAGATGACAGAGGATTTTAAGTGTTACGCGTCGCCTTAGCAAAACACAGGGGTGTTTATACTGAATGGAGACGTGTTCGCAGTAATTGTCTGTGACGTCTTTCTGTTGTTCTTCACTTTCTCGGCTTTACTGCTGTTGTTTTCATGTTCTGATCAAAGGATTTCCATTTGTCGACTTTCTGCTCTTCTTTAAATTCCCCTCGCTTTGCTTTTCCTCCATCATGAGAGTCCGTGTACATACTCGGACGTAATTACAAACATAAACACAGTGCATGTCTGTAGCCTTTTTAATGTTTTTCATCTTTCATTTTCCCTTTTTCCCATTTTCAGTAAGACACGGTTTCACCTCGCATTTACACTTCCTATTTTTTTTTCCTCTCTCACTTTCTATTTCTCCCTCGCACCATCCTCTGTCTGTCATTACTCTCTCTCATTACTCATTAGCTGTTAAAAGGCTTTTGGTGTCGGACAAAAGCTGTGATGTGTCTGTAGTGTGTTTATCTAAACTCAAGCTGACACCTTTGCTGCTAAAGCCCACACTGAACCTACACCTACGCTTTCACATCATCTGTCACCTGCCACAAAGTGGAACCTGGGAACTCAGTAAACCTGCAATAGCTTATCAAATGGTTCATTTTGCATAGCACTGTTTTACTGTAAATACAGTGATATGTAAAGTATTTATTTTATATATCAAGCACACGCATATACAAACAGCAAGACCTTCCTGAGGCCCACGTGTGTGTGTTTGTTTCCATGGATTTATGATGTGGATGAAAAGAAGGGCATTAGTTAATATTGATGAGAGCTGCCACTCAGCTCTTCTCACTGAAGCTCACTTAGAGATGAGAGACATGACCTTTACACACGCGTGCACAGACACACACTCTCACACATACACACCAAGGTGTTATCTTCACGCATGCACTGACATTCACAGATGCACACAAAAACACACAAAAAAAGTGCATTTGCTGTTGTGTTATTTAAGCCGAACTATTTGTACTCCTAAATTATTCCCACTCTCACTGTAAATGGCGAAACCTAATGCGTGTGTGTAGCTGAGTGTGCTTGTGCATGTTCGGAAAAAAAAGGAAAGAAAAAAAAACTATGCGTGTTGCTCTCTGTGTTAGTTAAAACCACGTTTTCCTCCTCTAGGATACTCCAACCTTAAGGCCAGTGTCGGCCTTGAACCAATTCATCTCTAATGGCTTTTTTGTATTCTGCTAGGGTAACACATTCCTAGGTAACCAGCAGGTAATTCATCACACTTACAAATAGGAAGAGACAAAATAGGATGTGAAAAAGGCTATTAAACTGATCAGAGCAGTAGTTGGACCGATATGAGGAGGGAGAAAGCCTCTCGCCGAAATACAGGAAAACAATGAATTATGCGCTTTTTGCTGATTATCACAGGAACAGATACTCTTATACACACATATGCACGCACACACTTTGCAGCTGGGTAAAAGCAAGTCATCTAACCTTTAGATGACTTGAAAGACAACTGCTGTGTATGCTTGGACTTATTCTTGTTTGTGTGTTTACCGGCCTTAGAGGTCAATTTTTTTTTCCTGACAGCTATGGTATTTATCTCCTTAGGCTCAGTGGTTTACCTATGCGTGTGTGCATGCGTGTGTGTGTGTGTGTGTGTGTGTGTGTGTGTGTGTGTGTGTGTGTGTGTGTGTGTGTGTGTGTGTGTGAGAGTGAGTGAGTGAGTGAGTGAGTGAGTGAGTGAGTGAGTGAGTGAGTGAGAGAGAGAGAGAAAGAGAGAGAGAGAGCGAGACCAGGCAAGATGTGTGCCTGTGTTTCAAAAGTCACATCACAGTTTGCCTACTCACATTCTGCCTCTTCTGTCTGAGGTAGTGGAGTGCATCAAATAACATGCAGACACACACGCGCAATCGATCTGGCCCTTCAGACAGTCACAGTGATGGATGGACACTCCCCTGCTTCTATTTTTATGCCGGACCACTCTGTGTATCTGCCTTCATCTTTTCACAATTACACAAACATAAAGAAAACCCCTGTGTCATCAATGCAAACTCGCCTGTATGTGTGTACTGTGTGTCTTCGATACTGGTGTTTCTGTTTTTCGCTCTGGTTGGAGCCCAGCAGGATGTTTCTGGCTGAACCAAAGGCAGACTTCTGACACTTTTACTCATGAAGCAGAAGTTAGGCACAGCACCACATGGCAAAACTCGCCGCCTCATATGGAGGTTCCTTTGGAGTTTTTCTTTTCTAATCATAAAGAAACATGTCAAAGCAAAACCAAGTGAAACACAGTTGCAGGCTCTTGTGGTGCTTGTATTTCTGGTTTTAATGTTCCAGAGTGTGTCACATTGTGCATGGGCGCCAGCTTGTGAGCACATTAGAAAAAGAGTAGGATGTCTAAACCACTAGAACTTAATGCCTTGGAAATGTCCAAACGCATTACATTAGCATATTGACCAGCTGTGAATTGAAAAACACTTTATCAATAAATAAGGATGGATAAGGAAGCACCAGTAAAGGAAAATCAATGCAAAACTCAAGGCAAATGAGTGTATTTGTAATTACTGCCTTGAAGGCTCTTCACCACACACAGCTATAGTTAGTTGTTACTTTGCAAACCGAAGATTTGCACGTTAGCTTTGGTGTTTCTTCTGGATATTTCAACATCTAGTCAACTTTGGTGGGGCTATATGTATATTATACATCATGTAATAGGTCAAACTATAGGAGTGTGTTTTCCTTCCCAAGTTTCTAAAACTGGCACATATTTATTTAAATCTTATCACTCTGGACAACAAGGCTTACTTAGCAAGTTGTACAAACCCAGACAGTCTTGATAAAATGTCTAATTACATCAAAGCTTCAAAGCTTCTTTTGAGATTTTAGGGGCATTTTTTTGTATTTTTGTTGCAGTTTGTGGCACTGTGGTATTGCTATCTTTAGCAATAGCAGAACATCTTTTCCAGCACTTCTGCTGACAGCTGTGATTATCATCAGTCTTAAAATGACTGTTGTAATTCAAAAGAGATCTGGTGACTGTGGAGACAGTGAACTCACTGTCATTTTCTAGAAACTAGTATGTGGCATGCACCATTATCCTACAGCAATTACCAATCAGAAGATGGATACACTGTGGTCATAAAGAGAAATATCAATACTCAGGAATTGACAGAAATGACTCAAGTCATGTGTGGTGTAATATATATATATATACATACAATGCTCATTTGGTATTATGGTGTGTAAAGTGTGCCAAGAAAATAGTCCTCACACCATCTTCAAGAACTGACAAGTGTACTCAGGCATGCTCTTCTGCATGCATTAGTTGTAACAAGTGGTTATTTCAGTTGCTGTTGCCTTAGTGCAGTCTCGCCAAGCAAGCAGTTGTTAGATAAATTGTATCTAAAAAATGTGGCTGTAATTGTCTGTTTGAAAATGTTTATGCAGAATTAGACGTATATTAGACGCATTGGCATCCACATTTCCCCCACTGAGCCTCATTAAAATGCTAATAAAAGAAATATGAACCATGTAGCACTGATATTTTTTTTAATTATTTTATCAAAAATCCACTGTGTTTCTTTTCATTGTAAAGCCAGTGAAAGGAACAATAAAGCATGATTGGATACTAATTCAACTGATTAGTATGGGTAGAGTGGGCTGCAGCCTATTTAACTGTAGTCAAATCGCTTTTAATATATACAAAAATTACATTTTCAAACTATGTGTGTGACATGTTCACTCTGTGTTATGTTAACAGTGACACATTCTCAGTCCTAACTCCACGTAGAGAGCGACTGACTTGGGAAATGAAAACTAGATGAGCATTCACATTACCTTTTGGCAGTGTCGAAAAAGTTCAAAAAAGGTCAAAGCCTTCCCATCTGGGGCCCTTTTAGTTGGACGAGTCACCAGAGGGTACTTACTAAACACGATCACAAACTGCCTTGATGATCCGCGGCTGTTGCTCCTTTCTAAAGGGGACCTTTTTGCTGTGTGTTCCGCATTTATCTAGCCATGTAAAAGCTGTGTCTGTGAATACCTAGAATATAAATAAGATGGGTTTCCACCCCTACTCCATCCGTGTTCATCCATCCATCTATCTCCAGTTATAGCATTCACTACAAGCGCATACATATGCATTAAACATGCTTAACAGAGAGGAACATTACATTCTGATGCCCCTGACTGGGAGAACAAAGTGCAGTTTGCAATTCTACTTATAGGACTACCATTAAAATTGTATGAGAGCGTGACGTGTCAAAGCTGAGCTGGTTACTCTTCTTCAAAACAACAACAGAAAAATATATCAGAAATATTTAAGTGAGGAATGTGTTTATTGCTTCCTAAAGGTCAGAAATATAATGCATTATTTTTAAGGGTATTACATTAATCACACTACATTTGTCTTTCATGCAATAATGTAGCTAATTACTGGACTAAATTTGGTAAATTCATTGCAGTTAGCTATCACAAATTATCTGCACATGAGAAAAAAAACCACATCAAAATGCATTTTTCTTCCCGGCACTTGCACTACAATCAGGCGACTCTAGATCGCGTAGGAAAAAGGAATAAAGGTTGAGGCCTACACTTTCTGAGTGGTGGAGAAATGGAAATTAGTTTTATTCCTATCACAAGGAAAGACAAGAGCACAACGGTAAAGTGCAAACCGTAACCAGGAAAGAAACAACAGCACTGAACAACACAAAATTGTCTATTTCCAAACAACTGAACAAGCGTTTTGCTAACACAAAATTTGCATAAGCTATCAAGAACCCAGAGTGATGTTGGAGCTAAGTGATGTGTTGACCCCAGCCCAGCAGTCAGAGCCTGATCTTTAACAGGTAACAATGGGAGTGATCAGCAGTCAGGCTTGTAGAATTGTTTATTTCTACTTATTCATATTTCTACAGTATGATTTTATTAGGAACCACTCTGAAGGATCTTAGGGCTGATTTGATTTGTTCACACTTAAATTGTATTTATGTTTTCATTAGGATGGGGATTTCTATATGTGGCATAGAGGTTAACATTGTTAACACAAAAGTAATGTAAAGAGTAGTTAAACAAATTGCTTTCTACAAGGAGTATAATGTGGTGTGCAGTACCTGACTTTTGTTGAGTTACAACCCCAACACTGCTGATGAGTGGAGAGGAGATGATAGAGAGGCTGCACAGGCTGAAAGAGGCTTCCTGATCAGTCATCTTGTATGCATGAAATTAACAGTGATGACTGTATGTGAAAACAGTGAGAGAATCATGACGACATCTACACAGGAAAAGAACAACTACCATTATAATCGGCTCTATGTGGGAATTGTTACACTATGTCATCACAATTCTGTTCAAGAAAAAAATTGCAAAGTGCAAAGAATCTTAACCTTTAAAATCCTAAAACATCTAAACCAATTTAAAATGGACATTTTTTAAAATCATTTCTTTATTTTATCAGTTTGTACAGCATTTGTCATGTTGTGTGTACAATTTGAATAGCCTTTTAATTAGCTGTCAATAAATTGTATTTTCTTCTTATTTGTATTTAAACAGTGTCCTAAACTTTGTGAAAACAGGTTGTACACAGATGCATTACTGGCACAACCTAATGGGCACTTAAATTCCCTCTCCATCATGCTCATTCACACGACTATAAACATGCACATGCATGCTACTCTTTTTGCTCATTTTCCCACAGGCTCTAATCCTCACACAAACACACACTCAGTCACACGCTCAAGGGGATGATAGGATGATAGCCTAGTACAGATGGCATACTGGAGTAATATTCTCCATATGGGAAGGTAATCATCAGTGCAGTCATGTAGGGAGAAGAAGAAGAGGAAAGGGAGATTAGATTTTCAAAGGGTGAGAAAGGCTGGCCTTGTGTTGTGCATGGTCGAGGGATCATGCAAGACTGCATTTGGCAATGTAGAATAGCTTTTGTTTAGCTCAAATAGTAGAAAATATAGATATTAGATTAGACCCATAAGTATTTGGACAATGACACAGTTTCTCTTTTTCAATTTTCTTCCAAACATAAGAGCAGTAGATTTTAAATCGGTCAGAGACGGTATCTGAGACTTCCATGCAGTGTTGCAGAGACTTGTCAACCAGGCAACCCAAGCAACATGCGGAGCCTTGCTTTGAGGAACTATCCCAGGGATCCTGCTACAGAATAGTTTTTTAACAGCCTTATCAAAGTCAGTCAGTATCCCCATGGAACAGAATCTTCAGCCAGACTTTTACAACCTTAAAGTTAAATCTAGAGATTGCATATAACACAAATGAATTGGAGAAGTGACATAAAACAACATTCATTCGGTTCACCAGCAGGTCACCACCTCTAACTGCAAAAGGTTAAGTTAATTATTAGCGATACTGACTTATCACTTCATTTCTAAACCTCACTAAACACTTTCCTGATGAATTTGTTTAAGACCCATCCCACTAACTTGGGGGCAATTCTGGGCTACTCTCGATTGACTGAAAAAGGAGGGTAATCAGTTGGGTCTACCATGACAAGAAGATTAGTCCAGATGATCTTTAATCCATGTTATCAGGTATCAGTCCACTCTGATGAAGGAAACAATTTGTGTTGACTCACTCCGGGTCACATACGGTCATGGTAAAAAGAAAGTTTATTAGAAATAACTTGAAGTAATCATTTTCTATGTGGCTATCAGTCTCTGTGATCATTATGGAGCAATTTTGCCTCATACTCTGAGAGCAGGCAGGACTCAAACGCACACTCAGAATGCAGTTCGGCAAGTTTATTTACAATGATGTGAAAAAACTATTTACAGTGTCTTCCAAAAAAGGGAAAGCATCCCAATTCTCTATGCATTCAAGCTGATGGTCCGATGGGTTCCACTCCCTCTTTAGACCTGAAAGCGACACATACTTCTCTCTGCAACTCCCATGCACAAATCCTCAAGGGAAACAAAGCAGACTCCTGGACAGAAGAGAGAATGGTGAGAGGCGCACACACACACACACAGAAACAGGTGAACAGACTTACAGAATGCAGGTTAGTATTTACCGCCACGGGTTTAATGCTCAAGCGCCGACTGAAGGAATCTCATCAGTATTTGAAGGGAGCCAACTGATCACCAGATGAGGAACAGATGAGTTGATTACCGCAGGTGTGCCAGGCCGGAGGGTGGGGCCCAAAAGGATTTCACCTCTGAGAGGTAAGATGTGACTACCATACGCACACAAACAGACAGAGAGAGAGGAGGGAGAGAGCTAAGGTGGAGAGCAAGAAAAACTGGCAGAGGTACCAGGAGGACAGAAGGACTATGACAACTTTTTACAGCATGCAGTTTAACTAGGTTTGGGGGCACTGATTTATGCCCAGCTTTATGGTCCTGCCACAGCATTTCATTCAGGTTGTAATTTGACCAGACCATTGCAACACATTGATTCTTTTCTTGGGATCACTCTGTAATATGACATGTGTTGCTGTTCATCTGAGGTTGTATATACTCAAATAGGTAAATACAACTAAGTTTGAAATAAAGCTAAACTGTAGCTGTCATACAGATGGCCTCACAGACTCACACAAAATCCTTTACTCTGCAGGGTGTTCATGGTTGATTCAACAACTGCAGTGTATCCAGGTCCCGCGGCTCCAAAATAAGCTGAAATTATTACCCTTCTACCACCGTGCTTTACAACTGGTATGAGGGCTGATATGCTGTGTTTAGTTTTTGCCACATGTGGTTCCATGCATTTTGCATGGAACCACATGTGTAGGCATGTAGGCACTGCAGTGTATGTCCTTGGTGGGAATTTGTTAGGACATCCACTCCTAGAAAGATTGGCAACTGTCTTGAATGTTTTACACTTGTGCATTCTCACTGCACAGTGATGGATGGGCAGCAACAATTGTTTCTCCTAGCTCTTTGCTGATGTCTCTCCTACTTGGCACTGTGTTGAAACACAGTTGAATGCCTCAGACATGCAAACTGCACAAACCTCTGCTTTTATAAAGGTGCTCACACTTGCACAGACATTAGCAGCACCTGGATGCTAGTTAGCCTTTTAATTCCTATGGGAGCAATAAGGATGTACTTACTTTTTCATACACTGCTTCTGCATTTTGGCTTAACACAACACCGTGTAACATGGAATGTTTTGTTTATCTGAGGTTGTAGATAAACCTGCTAAGAATCAGATCTCTTATTTGGTCCTGATACCTGGTACTTTCTTTTTGCAATGACTGTACCTTGAACTGATTTTGGACAGGTCTTCTGTTATGACCCGTCTAGGGGCCAGGTCATAACATGAGTGAGGCACTCGCTCCCCCCCAAGACCCAAGCAGCAACAGGAAACAAATCAGTTCGCTACAAACTGATTTATTTTAAATATGATAAAATGGGAACAACAAAATGGGGGTTCAACACTAAGGGGTGAGCCAAGGCAAAACAAAACAAACCTAAACTCTGATTCCCATAGCTAACCTTACCAAATCCATCCATCCATCTTCCTCTGCCGGGTCACGGGGGCAGCAGCCCAAGCAGAGAAGCCCAGACCTCCCTTTCCCCAGCCACCTCCTCCAGCTCATCTGGGGAACACCAAGGCGTTCCCAGGCCAGC
>VURO01021041.1:0-12992 GCA_015108175.1 Pelvicachromis taeniatus
AACTCTGGTTGTACACCGGGCTGTAAACACGTGTGCTTCTGCTGTAAAGTTGGGCTTTTTGACATGGAAGTCTATGGTGATTGACTCACTTCAGGAGACGCCTCAACCAGAGCCTCGTAGTTAAAATGCGATGCTGTGTGTTTCCTGTTATACGCAGCATTCAGTGCTGATGATGAAACAGAGCATTTATGTCCAGGAAGCCTCAGGGCGGAGCTGTGCTCCACCAACAACCTGTAGGTTTGTCTCTCAGCAGTCCAACCATGAGCCGGGCTGTCAGGCACATTCGTCCTGGTCCTTGCATCTGCTCCTGTCTTTGTCAGTGTCTTTGGTGCATAACCGTTTACTTCCTGTTTAATATATCCACATCCTAACTGTGTTTCATTTAATCCCTGGAAAACCAGATTAATGCTCTCTGTTTCCGTCACCAACACGCTTCCAAAACAACTGTTGTTTCTGCGCTTCCAACAGGAGTTTGTGATGATTGTGGTGTTCGGGCTGGAATTCATCATCCGTATCTGGTCGGCGGGATGCTGCTGTCGCTACAGAGGATGGCAGGGTCGGCTGCGCTTCGCCAGGAAGCCCTTTTGTGTCATCGGTGAGTTTTTGGGCCACACCTTTTTTGTGTGTGTGTGTGTGTGTGTGTGTGTGATTAATTCACTGCTTAAAGGTTTATTCTCCAGCGACAAAGCCATTCTATTCTCATTGTTTCACCCTACAGTTGCCCTCTAGCGGACCGCGCTGCGTCCTCTCTGTGAATGCAGTCCATGGCACGCTATTGACCAAAGTCTGCTGGTGTCATTTTCAGCTGTGGTCAGGCCTCATAAGAGCAGAGAGCATTTACGTAATGAGGTTGCATTAACTGCCTTTTATTCTTTCCACTGTTTAGACAAGGATCGCTCTGCTGCTTCTTTCAGAGTACAGTAGGGCGCTCGCGGGGAGGGAGAGCGGGGCTCCGAGGTCAGCGAGTGCGTCGCCAGCTCCCGTCGTCACACTTTTCAGCACTGACAGGAGAGCGAGCAAAAAAAAAAAGAAGAGTGAAATAAAGTAAGAGATATGGAGAAATGGAGAAGACGACAGCGTGTGATGGCGAGCGAGGAAAAAATAATAAAGTGAGACAGTAAAAGGAAAGGAAGGATAAATGGGCCTGAATCATAATGCACATCCCTACAGAGAGAAACCCCGTGACTGTGCTGCAGGATAACATGACTCTGCATGCTCTCACGTCTGAAGGAGATGCTGGGAGTTTTCTAAGAACTCAGCTGCAGCGTGTCTGCGTGTGTGTCTGCGTGTGTGTCTGTGTGTGTGTCTGTGTGTGTCTGTGTGTGTGTCTGCGTGTGTGTCTGCGTGTGTGTCTGTGTGTGTGTCTGCGTGTGTGTGTGTGTCTGTGTGTGTGTGTGTGTGTGTCTGCGTGTGTCTGTGTGTGTGCGTGTGTCTGTGTCTGTGTGTGTGTCTGTGTGTGTCTGCGTGTGTGTCTGCGTGTGTGTCTGTGTGTGTGTCTGCGTGTGTCTGTGTGTGTCTGTGTGTGTGTCTGTGTGTCTGCGTGTGTCTGTGTGTGTGCGTGTGTCTGTGTGTGTCTGCGTGTGTCGTTTTGGTTGAATCACAATTTTTATCATACAATGATTTGAGTTCCTGTGCACAGACACTGACTCTAACTCCAGAGCATGACGGTAATTATTCACCATCATCTGCAGAGAAACGTTTAGATTTTAAGATTTCAGAGTGACAGTGGGTGATTTCTTTGTCTTAGTGTGACTGAGACCGAAATATTGTTAGCTCTCTTCCACTAAACCAGCACCGAACCAGCTCTGTTTTAGTCCCCCATTGAACCAGCTCCACTGTGGCAGGTTTGGAGACTGAACGTTGGGTAGCAGAAGCTGACGTAAGCGTCACGGGAGTCAAATATTTGTGGGATGAATCTATGAAATGATGTGATTTTTCTCACCTAATGTCAGTAGCTCTAAATGTTTTTTAATTTGATCTCTTAGCAACTTTTTACTTGTAGCGTGGCAGAAAATGCAACAAGACGAGCTGTAAAATGCACAGATTGTTACCAGATCGCTCCTTGACCTTTGAAGAAGCTGGTCTTCGAGCTCTGATAAGACGGGAATGAATCACCGACAGTCATGATTTGATCCAGAAGCTGAAATCCAGCCTGCCACAGAGAACTGCAGGAAAACCAGTCATGGATTAATGATAGGCAAGGATTTACGAAAACAATTTGTGCGCTAGCAAACCTTTTATTGTTGTTATTGTTGTGACGTATGCAGTTATTTCTCTTTATGAAGATTCCTAAATGAGCAAGTCCCTGGTTTATGCCAGGTTTAGCCCCGGGCAGGTGGAGTAAAGTGTTCGACACACATTTAGGGAAGAACGCTGGGTGACGGCAGTGTTGTAGGCATGCTAACATTTGCACAACTTAGGGAGAGTAAACCTGTCTTACTCCTAAAAAAAGTAGTGCTGTATGAATTAGTGACTATAAAAGGAAAAAGCACTTTTTAGTGCTCAGAGTACAAAAGCGCTGTGTCAGTATCAACCATTTAAACTGTGCTTTATTAATATTTGTTTAGACTCATACTTGAGTATTTCCATTTTAATCTACTCTGTAAGTGTAATAAAATCTTTACAAGTATAAAAGCCTCGGGGCTCATTTTCTAACTGTGAGTGTTTTTAGTTTTCATACTTTTTAAACTCGAGCAACATTTACGTTAACGGATGCACGGGGTCTGACTGATCTGTCTTACATTAAAATGCTTCAACAATGCTGGAATAATAAGATCTCCTGGTCTGAATATCTAAAAATAATACAGCCTCCAGCTGAACTCCTTTAAAATGTGCTTCCTTTTGCTGTTACTTTTGGCCCAGAAGTTAAATAATTTTGTCTTCTTCTGCAGAGTCCTTTAAGCAGTTCTCGTTTTTCATTTACTTTGGCTGCCGCATCGTGCCCAGTGGAAATTCTGTTAACCAGTTTATTTGTGGCAGCACGGCTCTCTCATTACTCGCTATCAAGCAGCTTCACTGGAGCCGTACGGCGGCATGTTCATGCCAAAGGAAGCTTCTGTGCTCAGAATCTTAATGTTGATATGACGTTTTAACCAGCGTGATCTAAAGCTGTGTTAGCCTGTGACTTCAGGGCGACCAACATTAAAACTCACAAATGAAGCAGGAATGGAACCAGCATCACTTTAGCTGGTGTGAACAGGTGATTTGTCCCCTGGAGTCATTTCAAAGACCAAAGACTCCCCGGGGATTAAAGGCAGCATGTCCGCTGACAGCCTGAGTAAATGACTCCTTGGTGGCTGTGATGCACATGGCTTGGCCCTTATGGACATGCATCTTGAATGGTGCGCCTGAGGGTGGACCATAATAATAATAATATGCAGCTTTCTTGAGTTTGTCTGATTTCACGCTCACATTGTCTCGTGTGAGGTTTTGCCTGAAGCTCAAAACACTTCAAATGGTGATCATTCATCACTAAGAACAAATCTGTTCTGGGAACTTAATTTGTTCTATGGATTTGCAATTTCTGTTGCTGGTCTTGCTTGCCCCATTTGCTGGTCTTGCTTGCCCCTGTTGCTGGCCTTGCTTGCCCCTGTTGCTGGCCTTGCTTGCCCTTACAGAATGCCATCAACATCTAAAGTTTAAAAAAATCTACAGAAAGTGCAGCTTTGCAGTGGTGATGGTGTTTAATGGTGTTTAAAAATGGAAGGCCACCCACCGATCTGTGTAGTCCCATTGAGAAGATGACCTCTTCGCCTTCTTTAAGTTCTAAACCAGGAAGGAGTTGGTTACTCAGACTCAGATTGAAATATGCCATTTTTATCCTGGTTGTGGAACACTGGACCTGGAATGATATTTAAGGATAAGTGAGGATACGTAGGAGTTTGTCAAACCAGTTTGCAGCCTTTGGTTTAACCTGTAGGGAATGCTTCAGGAGCACTGGGTATCTGGCCTGATGTTACAGGTCATTCAGTGCATGTGCAAGTTTGTTTTGGGTGGGTGATTTGGGCAGCTCCCCAGCAACCCAGATCTGGACAAGCGGATTGATGAATGGATGTGTGATGAGTGAAAACTTTTCACCTGGACTTCACTGTTGGGGAATTATCTTGAGCTGTGCTATCTTACTGTTTTAGAGAGACGTGTTTTGGGCAGTGTCGGGCTGAATGCCTGTGTAGAGTCTGCTGGACTGATTTAACTCTTTGGACTCTTTGTTCTTGTTTTTTTCTCTAAACACCTTTAAAGTCAGCAAACTCTGCTGGCGCCGCTTTAATGTATTTTTAATGCCGCTGCCGCTCGTGACCTTTCCCCCGTCTCTTCCTCTCCCCACTGTGGGTCAACTGGACCCATCAGCTACACCTCAACAAGCATTCTCTCGATTAAAAAAGGGGTTCGACTGAAGGACAGAAGGGAAACCTCTCGTACACAGTGAAGTAAAATAGCACGGCCCGGGGGTAGAGTAACGCGAGGCATCGCTAAGATGGACGAGGCCGGGGTGAAGGAGAGGGAAAAGGAGGGTGATGTTTTTTTGTCTGTGCTCTTTGTGGGTTTGGTGTTATTCATCTGCTCACTGCGCTTTGTGTGAACTTCCTCTGCACAGAGTCCGACCTGTGACCGTGTTTACGTCGGTCACAGGTTTGATGCTCTTATGGGAAATTAAAAGGAAACAAAGCAGAAGTGTGAGCTGTGCTTTCAGATATACAGCAGAGCTCTGTTTTAGCCAATTATCTCTCCCTCTGCTGTGTTTGTGTAAACAGCCCATCAAAGCAGCAACCAGGCAACTTAAATCAGCATATACTGTGTACAGGAAGAGGCCATAGGCTGTGATTGTGCAGATTATGGCATCTCTAGTAAAATAGAGGCTTTGTTGGGCTGATTTACTGCAGCCTGCGATGACAGCGGTTACTTACTGTTATTGCAGCTGCGTGATGGACATCGAACCGTCTAACTCGAGGTTTAGACGAGAACGAATTCTTATAGGATGGTTTCACGTTAAGATCAATAACAATGAGATAAACTCGCTTCTGTTCTCTGTTTGTAAGCTGTCGAGTGAGATGAGGGAAACAGCCAGTTTTCTTATTTTTGAACGCATAAATCACCGCACGCAATCGCACAGCGTGTCATACTGTTTGTCAGATGGCAAATTAAAATTGTCATCATCTTTTATCGCATTTCTTTTTGTATTAGTTTTCCTCACGTGGGGTTTGTCTGCGTCTCTGTTGTGCTGGGAGCTGAGTGTTGAAATTAGTGGTTCACGTAGCTCACGCTTATGGGAGAAAGGACCGAGAGAGTCGGTCAAGGTCTCGTTTCTTTAACTTCTATTCAAGTCCATTCAGATTTTGGCAATATTAACTATTTAATACATGAATAAAAGTATTGTAGTAATATATATATCTCCAGTATAGATCTGACAGCAGGTCAACTTATGCCAAACAGGCGGGAAGCCTTTCAGGGATGATCAAACAGTTCTCTGGCACCACCCAAAATACCAAGAACTGCACTTCCAGGCGGTCGCTGTAAATGGTAAACGGCCTGCATTTGTATAGTCCTTTACTTAGTCCCTAAGGACCCCAAAGTGCTTTACACTACATTCAGCCATTCACCCATTCACACACTGGTGATGGCAAGCTACATTGTAGCCACAGCTGCCCTGGGGCGCACTGACCCTCTGACCATCACCAGTAGGCAAACATGGAGTTAGTATCTTGCCCGATGTGTAGACTGGAGGAGCCTGGGATCGGAAGGTCTACCACCTGAGCTACAGACACCCCATTTGTATCTGTATTTTAATATCACTCTGTGGAAGTTCAGTTCTGCCTACTTCCCCCCAATTACATTTTTTTCTTTAAATATAGACTCTATGAACAAGTGTCGGTCCACACCTCTGACCCTTTGAATTCAAGTGTTTGCGTGTTTCAGCCACAGGTGTATGAAACAAGCACAGAGAACGTAAAGTTACAGATTGCTGAGGCACAAAGTGCATAAACATGACTAATGCGGAGGTCCAGACATCAGCTAGCATTAGCTTCATAATCACTCTTCGTAATCATCATAATTAAAAAAAACTGTATTTCAAGTTTTTCTGATCTTTTGGTGGTCGTCTTCCTCTGGCATGCCGGGAGCGTCACAGCCTGGTTCCTGCTTCTTCTGCTGGTAAGACTTTGGTTTGTGTTTTCCTTCCAGACATCATAGTGCTGATCGCGTCAGTGGCGGTGGTGTCAGCAGGTAGCCAGGGCAACATCTTTGCCACGTCAGTCCTGCGAAGCCTGCGTTTCCTGCAGATCCTACGCATGGTGCGAATGGACCGAAGGGGAGGCACCTGGAAGCTGCTGGGCTCTGTAGTCTACGCACACAGCAAGGTAGGCGTGGAGGGCGTCCGCAGATCGACCTGCTGATCGAGCTTCAGGGAATCTCAGGATGCTTCTGTAACAGCATGTTTTTACGTTTGGGGAAATAAAAGCCGTTAAAGTCGGATCAGCTGCTTTGAAGGTAACACTGGGCACATTCAGAGGGCTTGTAGAGTTCAGGGGAAGCAGCTCTGCAGCTGTGCTAGTAGCACATCTGGAAGTAGATCGCAGGCTTTTATCTTATGTATGTCACTTTGCTCTAAACCAATAAGGGACAGCATCAGAGGAAGGGTCTGTAAAGGGTCACGACCGATCACCTGATTACTGTATTTCTGTTTCTGACCTCAGTGTTCAGAGAAAAGCGGCTTTACGTCGATCTCCTGTTAGAGTCGGCGTGCATTAAACAAATGCTCCTTTTTCCACGACTACACTCTGAACGACCTCTTTGCCCTCTGCAGGAGCTGGTAACCGCCTGGTACATCGGCTTCTTGGTCCTCATCTTCTCTTCGTTCCTCGTCTACCTTGTGGAGAATAAGTTCAACAACGAGTTTGCTACGTATGCGGATGCCTTATGGTGGGGCACGGTGAGTTTGGAGGGATTTCTGCATCTCTGCAGCCACCTGACCCTCCTGACGTACACTTTCTGGGACATCAGCAGAGTGCACGTTCCTGCTCCGGATGCAGAGAAGCAGAATCCTTGCCGTTATTATCTCCTGTTCAGTTCCGCCTCTGAGCACCGGCAGCCCGTCCATAAACATTAGTCCTGCACGGCTCCGTTAAACACCATTTTCAACCCGGCTCAGAAATGGTGCTAAATGGCCTTTGTTATGGATGGTAATCAGAGCCTGAATGAAAAATGTTCAGGCTTCCAAATCAAAGAGGTAGATGGGTGGATGTGTGTACAGATGGGCAGATAAAGCCGGCACAGTAATAAAGCCAAGAAAGGTTTTTCTGCCAGTTTCATCCCGGGGCCAGGTACGCCTGCCCCCGTCATCAAACGGTGAACGCACTTCATTAAGTGCTCCTTCTCAGGCTTTCGTTGAACACGAGAAAGCTTTTATCCAGCAGTCATATTTTGATGCACTAAGTAGCATCATTTTGAATCATTATTGCAATTAACTCTTTTAATTCTTTTATTAAATCTTCACTCGCTGACATCTTCCATCGAGATGTTTGAGTCCCATTTTCACTGAGTCTGAGGCGTCATATGGTCAAAACGCGCTCTCGGTGTAAGTCTTAAAGTCAAAGACAGTTTTATTGTCAAAAAACATTTGTGCAGTCAAACACAGGAATTTGAATCTGCAATGTCCCCATGGCCCTCAGGGTTACGCTAAAACTATATAAAGATGAAAATAAAATAAAGTAGAATAGGAGTCTTATGTACAACACAATACAATCTTATAGAAACCACAGTCATAGTGATTGTGGGCAGGAGTTGGTGGTTGGAGGTGGTTGGGGGTGGGGGGTGATGCAGGTCTGGAGCATCCTGACAGCCTGAGGGACGAAGCTGTCTCTCAGTCTGCTGGTTTGAGCCTGGAGGCTCTTCAGGCTCCTTCCTGAAGAAGCTGTTGGACAGATGGGTGGAGTCACCTGTGATGCAGAGGGCTTTTCGGGTGAGGCGGGTGCAGTGGATGTCCTGGAGGGAGGGAAGACAAGCACCCACAATCCTCTCTGCTGCTCTCACTACTCAGTGAAACTTTTTCCAGCAGGCCCCAGCCATACCATAGACTGGGGCCTGGTGCTCATGATGGGGGTCGAGGCTCTGCTCTCCTCAGTTTGTGGAGGAAGTAGAGCCGCTGTTGGGCTTTACTGACCAGTGATGAGTGTTTTCTGACCAGGAGAGATCTCCAGAGATGTGCACACCCAGGACCCTGGTGCTGCTTACCCTCTCCACAGCAGCACCATTGATGGTTAGTGAGGTGTGCAGGGTGTGAGTTCTCCTGAAGTCTATGATGTTCTCCTCAGTCTTCTCCACATTCAGGGACAGGTTGTTGTTGCTGCACCACTCGGCCACATGGTTAACTTCCCTCCTGCAGTAGGTCTCATCGTCGTTGCTGATGTGACCGACCACAGTCGTCTGCAAACTAGAAGAGGTTGGAGCTGTGTGATGGTGCGCAGGGTGAAGAGAAGGGGGCTCATCTCACATCCATGGGGGGAGCCCCCGTGTTCAGTGTTCTGGTGCTGGAGGTGTTGCTGCCGACCCGTACTGTCTGCTGTCTTCCTTTCAGGACATCCAGCAGCCGGTTACACAGCGAGGCGCTGATCCCAGCAGATCCAGTTTGTGAATGAAAAGGATCCAGGTTGGGGGGAGGAGACTTGATTTGATGCATGACTGACCATTCAAAGCACTTCATAAAGATGGAGGCGAGTGCGACCGGACGGTAGTCGTTAAAGCCGGATGGAGATGGCCTGCTCGGTACAGGAATGATGGTGGAGGCTTTGAGGCGTGTGTGAACGACCGCCTGGCTCAGTGATGTGTGAAGACATCTGCACATCATCTATAGATGCTCAGCAGGTCTTTGCACATAAAGGACAAGAGGAGTGCACATTCTGTGCCTTAGAAAACCTTCTTTTTCCAGATAAGGCAGAATAAACATCGGAGCCGCCGGCTTTCAGCAGCGTTCTTGGAACCAAGGCCACGCAGACTGACGCCCGTTACAGCCTCTGCACGGGTTTAATCATTCAGACGTGATTGCAGTGCTTGAAGGCATCATTTAAAATCATGTCTCTGTATGGAGAAAATCAGGCTGTGTGCAAAAAGATGCAAATACAATGGAGCCATGCTTTCCAGAGGACTTTAACACCAGAAATAAAAGCAGACCATTTCACCAAAACTGTCACAAACAAAAAGATTAAACCAGTTTCTGTCCTACAACCTTCAAAAGATGACATTAAAAACAGGTCGCATAAGGGTTAAATATAAGAGTTTAAAAGTTCCCTGTTTAAATGACCAGAGGCTCCAGGCGAGCATCCGTCAGGCCCCGACAATAACTCATTGTTTTCACAGATCACCCTGACAACCATCGGCTACGGAGACAAGACACCAAAGACGTGGACGGGGCGGATGCTGTCCGCAGGCTTCGCCCTCCTCGGCATCTCCTTCTTTGCTTTGCCAGCTGTGAGTTATTCTTTTTTTCTGAACCCCTTTTCTGGTTTTCAGTCTTTGTGCCACTTTTTCTCTTGGAAATGAGTCACTTTGATTCTCAAAAGTTTCCTTTTTTCCTGAAATTTGCTTCGTTTTTCATGTAAATTTACAACCTCAATCCACTTATTATTGTTTTTTTTTAATAATAAGTATTATTATTGTTGTTATTATTATAATAAATTCATTCATGTGAATTTTTGTAAGAAGTAAAGAGCTGTTTTTAACACACTTTAGTTCTGTAATCGAACATTCAGTAATTCAGTCATTAAATTGAATTATGTACCTACTGGAGGACATAAAGGTTAAATATTTGTTATATTAAATAGTAAAAGATTAGCACAGTCTAGCATGAAGTTAAAGCTATCTTAGGCTAAGCTTTCACACAAATTCTCCGTTCCTCTGAAACGAGCTGCTTTAGCGCTCTAACTCTGTTCACAGGAGAGCTAGGAGCTGGGAACGAGCTGCTACCAGTGCACGAAACCACATCATGGTGTATTTGTGGTGTGTGTATTTATTGCTGTTTCTATGGTTTCAGGGTATTCTGGGTTCGGGCTTTGCCCTGAAGGTCCAGGAGCAGCACAGACAGAAGCACTTTGAGAAGAGAAGAAACCCAGCGGCCTACCTCATCCAGGTAAAACAGACACCGTCATTCTGGTCTCTGACACATGTCACTGTTTTGGGCTGGACTCTGACGACGTTAATGGTTCAGTCCGCTGTAGTGTTATTAAAATCTATAAGTTTGTCTTTTTCCTTCGTGGACTCACCCAGCGAAAAGCAGACCGCTTCACACTGTGCAGCCCAGTTCCCTCCTCATCCCCTCAAAGCTCACTCATCCTTTTCACCTCGTACTAGTATAGCCATGAACTGTATATAAAAGATGGTCATG
The DNA here is from genome assembly GCA_015108175.1 of Pelvicachromis taeniatus. Taxonomy (NCBI): domain Eukaryota; kingdom Metazoa; phylum Chordata; class Actinopteri; order Cichliformes; family Cichlidae; genus Pelvicachromis; species Pelvicachromis taeniatus. The sequence goes on from VURO01021041.1 coordinate 10,373, forward strand.
GCTACCACGAGATCACCATTAGGGCTGCAGAGTCCCGTCACGAGCACAGGTGAATTTGTGCGTTCCCCACACATCGTCCATCAACGTTTACTCACTTTTTTAAGGGAACTATAATTTACACAATAGGCCTGTCCCAAAACCTCGGCCGCATACTTCGTGGGCCGCATTCGTAGGCCGCATTCGTAGGCCGGTTACGTCACAGCGACGCGATAAAGGCTGTCCTTTAAATGCGGCCGACAAATGCGTCCTTCATTTCCCCAAATTTGTAGGCTGGGTCTGGTGTATCCTATGTGGTCCACCATATCCCAGAATTCATAGTTTCCAACAATGGCGGCAGCTACTCCGTTTTAATATTACTCTGATTACTCTTTCTGGGTAACAAAATAAACTTTTAACATATTTTCAGGCGAGATTGTAGCTGTGTAAGCGTCTCTGACGTTTTCGGAGACGTCTGTTACCCACCAGCTCGATCGCTGAGCGGGAGGTTCACTAGAGCCGGCGAGAACAGCGGACTCCCGGTACATCGTTTTCAAACCCCCGCGGTCCGCGATCGAGCTGCTGGGTGGCCGCTGTCTCCGGGGGCGTCGGAGTATTTTTGCAAGTATATGATGTCCTGAGTACATCGGATCGGCTCAGATTAAAGTTTTTACACAGCTGAATAAACGTCAAACAGAAAATCCAACTGTTTGGTTTTCTCTGGGTTTTTTTGGTCCGGGTAACCACGGCGATGCTAAATCGAGTTACAGAGAAATCTCCTCCCCTCCCACGTGTCTGTCTTTTATATACAGTCTATGGTATAACGCACAGAAGCACCACCTGTCCCCTCCCACCTGCTACCTGATCTTCATCTTCACCTGGTCTTTAGTGTCATCCTCACTTTCACCGGTGCTGACCTCACGTTGTCCCCGTGTATTTCCCCACATGCTTCCTCCTCCTCTTGTCCATCATATGTTCCCATCTCCTCCTCCTCCTCCTCCTCTTCATCCTCTGCATCCCCATGTTGTACCAGGCTGCGTGGCGTTATTACTCCACCGACAGCGCCAGGCCCTACCTGGACGCCACATGGCGGCACTATGAGAGCCTCCTGCCTATCCACAGGCATGTATCCATGCCTGACCGCCGGCCGACCCCAGACGTGTGACACACCTGTGTTTCAGTTTCACTAATCAGCTCTTTTTTTTTTTACTTTCTTTTCTCCCCCTCTCCTGACTCCCTCTGGGGCTTTGTTTTTCTTTTCTTTTTGTTTTTTTCTGTCTGTCTATCTTGTTTTTCTGGGAGGGGGTCTTTTCCTTTTTCCCTTCCTCCTGTTTTTTTTGTGTGTGTATTCTGCATGCAGTGTGTTTGGCGTAGTTATGCAGCTGATGAGAACTCGGTTTCCATTGCTACCTGGAAGCCTCACTTGAAGGCGTTGCATACCTGCAGCCCTACAAAGTAGGTACAACTATGGCAGCTGGTGTCTGTATTTGGTGTCTGTGCCACAGTCCTTTCCTGCACTTCAACTGTGTCAATTTAAAGTTCATTTCGATCCTCTTTATTCTCTTTTCCTGCTCTGTCCTGACGTGCTTTTTTCTCTGTATTGAAAATTTATAGAAGAAGTGATTTTAGAATTTTAATTGATAAATGACTGATAATTTCCAGGCTCCGTTAATGTACAGAAAAGAAGTAAAACGCCGATTCCTTCATCTGCTTCTCTATAAATGTGCTCGATGGGCCACGAACTTTCCCTGCTTTGAGGGACCGAGGCAGCAGTTTTAGCCGTCACCCTTTCATGGCTCATCTATTTATGACTCCAATTGTGGCTTCAATGAGCCAGTGGGGCTTTTTGAACTCGAAGCCCTCGTCCTCTCAAAGAGCCCCTGGCCCAGAGTGGTTTAGAGGGACAGTGCACCTATTTCAGTCCGTCAGCGTGTCGAGCTTTAGCTGTAGTGCTGCTTTTTTACTGAAAATGATGAGGGATGGGGTAAGAGTTGAGAGATTTCCCCCAGTGCCGTCAAACCGTCCACTTCCATCGAGTGGTTCTTCATGTCATCGTCAAAGACAAGAAAGTTGGTCGTTATAATGAAACCAGTCGTAATTTTACCTTCATACTGCGAATATTTTCAAAGTTTACAACCCAAAAGTACAAAACAGATGGTTTTAAATTTGATGCTTTTAAGTGTCACTATTTATTACATCCTTCAGGACTGAAAATCACATTTAATCTCTGTTAAAAACTGCTACCAAATCAGCTTTAGACCCACTGTGAGTGTCACACTCTCCAGCCACAATCAAGTTGTTAGAATTCAGTGAGATTAGTTTTTCTTTTTCTATGCCCCAGATCTCTGTTTTCTGAGAATTCGCTTCAAAAAGTGCATTCTGGGTAAACTTATAGCGCGTTATGTATGTATGTATGTATGTATGTATATATATATATATATATATATATATATATATATATTAGGGCTGGGCAAAACAATTATTTTCCGAATCGATGAATCTAATGATATATGTTACTGCTAAGCAGCTTAAATGAGTTTTGCATTTACGGAGGTTGGGTGTTTATCTCTGAGTGTGTGTCTACGTGGGGGGTGTCTGGATGAATTAAAGGGTAAAAACCAGCGTTAGTAACAAAGTTGAAAAC
>VURO01021045.1:0-22333 GCA_015108175.1 Pelvicachromis taeniatus
TTCTGTTATGTTGCTGTCTATGTTTTGGGTTTTTGCTGCTCCTTGGTTTATTCTGTTTTCTTTGTGTGCAGTTTTGATTTATATTATCCCATGTTTTGACTGCTGTGGTTTGGTGTCCTGTCTCGGTGTTGCTCTTCCCTGCCTGTGTTCCCTGCTTTCCATGTAGTCAAGCCCCTGTGTTTAGTCATGTCTCCGAGTCTGTCACTGTGCCTTTTGTGTTTCCTGTTTTATTTTGAAGGTCTTGTCTCATGTCAGTGTTTTCAGTTTAGCTTCCCTGTGCTCGTCAGCCCTGATGTTTCCCAGCCGTGTTCACCTCCTGCCTCTCGTTCCCCTCGTTATGTCCTGTCTATTTAAACTCTTGTGTTTTCTGTGCTTCCCTGTAGCGTCGTTAACGTCACACCCCCTGATGCTGTGTGCCTCCTTGTGTTTCCATGCGGTTCCTTGTGGATTATGTTTTTTCCTGGTTTGTTTTTGTATTTTTTGAGTCGGCTAATAAAGCTGCCATTTTTTGAGTTCCACTCCTGTCTCCCGTGAAGTCTGCTTTTGGGTCCTTTTCCTCGTTCCTGCCTGCACACAGCCAGACATGACAGAGACAGGATTTTATGAGTCCTAATCCTGGTTTTGTTGTTCCATTTCATTTTTCATAAAAGAAGGAAATCACTTGAAATTTTAAATGAAATTGTGATTAATACAATATAATTATTTCTTACCCTACCCCCACCAAAGCTTTTTCCATACTCCAACGTTGTACGCTGTCTATTTTACACATATAAACGCTGTATTAATCCATCACATCCATAAATTAGGCAGGCTAAATTAGTCAGGAGTGGTTCAGTGTAAACCACATTAAGCAAATAGCTGATTGAATTCTAAAGCGCAGTGGAGTAGCCAGCTCCTGTGTGTATTTATGAGAGTGTGCGTGTGTGTGTGTGCCTGGTTTGGTTGTTTTATTGTGTGTGCTGAAAATGAATGTGCTTTAAGGTTTTCCATTATATTGTACCAGAATTACACAGCATTACATTTATTTGTCAAAAGTGACTTACAATACATGCATTCAACCTTCAAACCAACAAAGACCACATTCAGTGCTACTGTGCAAATGTTCATATGATCAAAATGCCTCCAGTATTCATGCATTGGTTGCTAATCTACCTCAGTCTCAACAACAGACCCTGTACAACAGCAATCGGTGAAAGACGTTTTATGCATGCTGATTTATTTGTCTGACACTGTCATCAAGACAAACTTGTGACTATACAGTACAAAAGTTTGGTATATTGCCCAGGCCCTTTCCCCAGAGCAGCAACTTAAAGTGTTGGAGCCAGTAAACAAATGACCAAATGCCAAAGCTGCAGGCTTTTGTATGACTTTCCTGCTGTTCTGTGCCCTCACGTTGGGTAAGTGGGTTCACAATGATGCATGTAACAGTGCGTGGCTCTCTCTTTCAAAGGAGATGATATTCAACACGCCTAACAAATGTTCTCTGTGTGAATGTTTCGCTGTATTTGACTGCATGCTGGCGTGATTACGGCATGAATGCTTTTGTCCACTCAACCATCACTTCATCTGTTTAAGTGCTTGCATTTTTCGCCAAGTGTATCAAATAAAACACCCACCCACATCTACCATGACTGCTGCCAGAGCCTATGCCTACTGTACAAGTTCGGTCTAACATGTATGGTGCATGTTTTTCCCTTTCCTTTTTTCTTGTTTTTGCTGTAGACTGTAGAAACCACAGATGCTCGGTTCAAGGGCCGAGCTCAACCAGACCTTAATTCAACAATGTTGTGCAGAATTGTGCAGAATGTTAGTAAATAGTAGATAACTTTAAGGTTAAAAAGCCTTCAAAGTCTAGATTTTTCCACTTGATCTTCGTGTAAATACTTGTGCTTCAAGTAAGAGCAATTCAAAACCTGAAGAATCCAGTTTCTCTTTTCACTTACTTAGACCAATTACCTTTGCTACACTACAGCACAAATTCATCATTATAAGCAGACGATCACAATCACAAGAACACCTAGATGGAATACTTCAGGAGCTGACGTAGTGTCTGACAGCTGTTTGGTTGCTTGAGGCAGAAGAGTGCATTGAGTCCTTGTGTGTGTGTGTGTGTGTGTGTGTGTGTGTGTGTGTGTGTGTGTGTGTGTGTGTGTGTGTGTGTGTGTGTGTGTGTGTGTGTGTGTGTGTGTGTGTGGACTGAGTGACTGACCATCATTGTAATTTAAGGGAAATGCCTTCCTCAACCACAATCCCATTTCCCTAGACTCCAACAATCTTGTCATACCACAAGTGAAGAATCAGCCTTCTGCACGTTTAAGGTGCTGAGAACAGGAATGTTATCATAGGCGCGCATGTGTTTGGAAAGACCAGTGTCCTTCAGTAATCATCACTATCCTTGACTTAATGTTTGCCGTGTTACTGGAAGTGCGTACGTGGCAGCTGTGTTAGCGTCTGTGCCAAAAACACATCATTCCTGTTACAGGCCTGGACTATTTTTAGCACACAACCTTAAAATGCGTTTTTGAAAAGTAGGAAGATGAACAAATAACGATCACATGCACATGCGCACATAAGAAAATAAGAAAAAGATCTCAAAGGAATTTCTAGTTAACCCACTATATGAGCATTTCCTTCTTAGTCGTTTCAGAGTCTAAAGCAACAACATTGAAATTATAAGGCTGAGAGTATAGAACAGCTTAACTGATGGAAGTCAGAGTTTTCAAACACACTGGTCATTGAGAATTGATTTCATGTAGGATATTTTTTGCATGTGGTCGTGTTAAAAAAAGAAAGAATCAAGATTTAATTGAGTGCTAAGCTATAGTATGGATAAGAGTTGGAACACCAATACTGCAGCTGTGATCACAGGCCTAATTAACCTGACACAAAACCGTGGAAAACTCTTGAACCACCTCTAATTTCTTTGTATTTTCTATTTCTCAACACATTACTGTGAAAAAGGTCAGGTACAAGGACTGGACTGTAAACCAGAAAGCCTGGAGAACTATTGCTCAAGAACACTTGACCATAAGAAAGCCTGGCTCCTTAGAAGCAAAATATAAAGAAAAGAGAGGTGACTCACGACCTTTGCGCAGCACTACATATCATCAGGGACATATATATTAGTGTCACTGTCCAGTTAAAACTGCTTACCACCATCAGTGATTACATTGAGAAATTAAGTACAACTATATAGGTTGGAAAAGTTCTAAAATTTGTTAGCTAATAAATGAAAACCCAATAAAATGCTCTGAAACCTAGGAACATGACAGCTGATGTTCAGTGTTTTGTGACAGTAAGATATCATATAAATAAACAAAACAGGGACTCGATCAATCAAAAGCCTTCACTGTAATTTAATTAGAGGAGCATTCCACACTGGCAAAAAAAGGAAAAATAGAACATCTTTGTAACAAGTTGGAAATGTTGATTCACGCCAGTTAATCAGTCACAATCAGCTGGGGATGGAATGAGGTTTCAATCATCACTTTGCACCACTAGCTGTCAATAAAATCTACGAAAACAACTAACTTAATATTTCCTCAGTGATTAACACCCATTAGGCAGATCAGTTGAGTGAAGTTTGACAGCTCTTCCACTTTCTGTTTTTACTTATCCCACACAAACTCACAGGCAGGTATTGTCCTGCCTTAGCTTTACTTTGTAAAACTACACTTGTGTGTTTGTCACACACACACAAACAAACAGAGAGAAAGGACAGGCATTCATTTGCCCTAAATAAAGACAATGGGGTAAGACAATCCCATGGCTGTGTGTGTGTGTGTGTGTGTGTGTGTGTGTGTGTGTGTGTGTGTGTGTGTGTGTGTGTGTGTGTGTGTGTGTGTGTGTGTTTCAGCGTTAAGAGGGCATGCTGAGAGAATAGGAAGCGTGCTTTCTTTGCCAACCCTCTCCTTGGCAGTAAAACAAGGACACACACACACACACACACACACACACACACACAGCACTGAGCATTTTTAATTGGCCCCTGATTTGCCAGTTAGTGTTCTTGCCACTTTCTTCACCTCACTGTGCTGGCCCCCTGCCTCAGAGCCTGGCAGAAGCACAACTGGACTTTGAAAATCTGTGCATGTTTCAGTCTAAGTATACACACATGTCATCCTCAAGAATAACGCATGTCACAAAGCTCAAATCATCTCAAACTGGTTTCTTGGTCATGACAATGAGTTCAGTGTATTCCAATGGCCTCCACAGTCACCAGATCTAAATCCAAAAGAGAACTTTTGGGATGTGGTGGAACGGGAGATTCACACCGTGGATGTGCAGCCAACTAATTTGCAGCATCTGTGTGATGGTCTCGTGTCAACATGGACCAAAATCTGAGGAATGTTTCCAGCACTTTGTTGAATCTGTGCCATTAAGAAATTAAGGCAGCTCTAAAGGTAAAAGGGGGGTTCACACTGGTACTAGCAAGGTGTACCTAATAAATTAGCCAGTGAGTGTATATTTCCAGGTTGAAACCATGCATGGTGTATACAATTAAACTAAATGTCTGATTCTATGTAACCACATGAGTGTGCTGCAGAGCATTTCAGAGAAAAGAAGAAATTAAACACACAGAGACAACCTTGACATCAGCTGCAATTGAAAACATTTTTAATGGTCTGTCTGGGACTATGTGCGTGCGTGTCTGTGTGTGCATTTGTAATATACTTAATGTGTGTAAGATTTATGTACCTGATATCAGAAGCAGATTGCATCCTCTCCTGCTATCTTTGTAAAGCAGTGACAAAAAAAACTCATTCCTTTTGCACTCTGCACACATTGAGACAACCGCAGGCACAGACATCTACCAGCAACTCAAGGTCAAAACAAAGAGGATGAGATAAGTGTGTAGTGAGTGGTCTATGCGCATGCACGTGTTTGTGTGAGTGTGATGACATCATTACTACAGCCAAGCACTCTATAGTTGATTGATGGAGAAAGGATTGTTATGGTCGACTGCTACGAGCTCAGTGCACGCCAGCTAGGCAGCTGGACCTTACCACTGTGCGTGTGTGCGTGCGTGTTGCAGCTCATGTAAAGTGATAAATAGGGAGGATACATTAGCCTTTTGTTGAAAAGGCAAGTTTGTAATGTAATTGCCTGCTGTCACAACAATTATTATTTATTAATAACAGAGTAAGCAATAGCAGTTATTGATAAAATGGAAACTATCCATAAATCCACATGTCCATATGCATAAGATGTAAAAATATAGGTACAGACACATGCAAACACAAACAGGACTGTTTTCAATCCTAATTTATGGGAAATGAAGATCAGCAGATATCTGTGTATATACTTTTATTGAAACCTGCTCTGGAGCAGCTTCATTTACATAATTACAGAATTACATCTTTAGTCTCTTTTGGTAATTATATACTCATAATCTCATCAGATACAGTTTATTCTCTATGAACACAACCTTTTTTCCTCTTTCTAGGTAGCACTTGTAAACAGATAGTCCATTCAACCTCTCCCTGCCCTATCAGGTTATCAATCTCTCACACACACACAGACACACGGACACACACACACACACACACGTACTCATGCTACTCAGATGACCTCCCATTGAGAAGCAAAAGAAGGAGACACAATACTACCATCACGTCACAAAAAAAAAAAAAAAAACCCACAAAACAATCGCGGCTCCACCATCTCTGATGTCGCCTGTGCAACTAGAACTCTTCAGCAGACTTCAAAAGCCATGAGGAGCCTGAAAATCTTTCAGAAATAATTAAAAATAAGCTCATGGAGGCAACTAAACAAAACTCTGATATTTTAAAGCTATGGGGAAAAATAATAATGGAAAGTCTCCAGCTAAATCAATAAGCCTGTACAGATGTAACCCATAGATAATGATACAAAAATACATTAATAATCACAAAAACACAGTCCAAGTGAGCAACTCCAATTAAAAGAAATGTAACCTTACAGACAACTCGTAGCTCATAGCACCTACTTGTCTAAGCAGAATCCTAATAATATGAGCAGGTAAAAAAACAACAACTGTAAAAATCACATCCATCTATAGTACTCAAAAGAGGGAAATCAGCTTATTACTGGTGTCTATAAAAACTCTTTTTGAAGTCACCCCAAGTGGCCAACTTGAGGAACTGCAGTTTTTGGCCATTCTATGTTGACTTAATCCAGTCTTCAAGTGCTACTGACCTGGAGCTTTTAGATGCATCCTTGTTCCAACACACAAATAAATCAAATAAATGTCTTGTTCGCCAAACTTGATGGCATGCTGAAGAGGTAATTCAGCCATTTGGTTCAGCTGTGCAGGACACGAGCTCTGTTGACTGGAGTTAGAGACCCCTGGCTTAATTACAGCTGAACCCGTTATTCGCTGAATATACAAGCAAAACTGCAACAAACATTACACATTCAGTTTGGTAGATTTCCATTTAGATTACAATAGAAATCCTGTTCTTTTTCCCTTGTGTCTTTGACTTAATGGCTATTTATTGTGGCTTAATTATACATTTGACGTGTGTTAAACTGCAGATGGCATGATATATGTGTTAGGTATGCCTCAGGTGCTCACTGAATCAATCACCTGACTAGCAAAGTGTTTCTGATGAGGTTACAAAATGAAAAATTAAGCAGATTAGGGCAGCATTGCAGACTCATCTGACCATCTCATAAAGAAAGGTCATAAGCTAATGTAAGAGTAATTCGCCTCTTATTGAATGAGAAATCATTCCCTATTTCTTTTCTTTCAAGAGAAATGCCTCAGCCTAAATGCGCGGCGGATTAAGTTACTGCTTATGCGGTGGGTCACATTTTATCAATGAATGTTTAATAACGTGGACGGCAGCCTGAACTCGATTTGTGTCTGCAACTGAAGTAAAAATATCACAAGTAGTTAAACCGAGTCTCAAACACACTGCACTGCTGCAGAAGGAAAACAGAGCGTCTTTGACTCTGAAGCAGATAAAATAAAGACAAGAGTGGAGGGGAAAAATGCTCCAACAGATAAGGGAGGGGTGATAACAGAGGGAGTGAATAGAAGACAGAGACGAAACACAAACGAAGAAATAAAGAAGCCGAGTTGTGGCAGAATACGATAAAAGGACAAGGACCTCGTCTGAGTGTCTCTCTCTCCTTCCCTGCCTCCCTCCCTCTCGCTCTCTTTTATTCTAAGATCTTCAAAGACTAATGCAGCGCTCCTGAGAGACTGCTACCAATACTGGTGGGACACACACACACACACACACACACACACACACACACACACACACACACACACACACACACACACACACACACACACACACACACACTCACACTCACACTCACACTCAGCTGGGAGACAAGCTCTGCACAAGCCTCCTCTGAACCAAAGTAATGATACACAGGAATATCAGACAGACAGATGAAGGGAAAGAAAAGTGGCTGAGTCAGGCAGAGAAGAACCTTTGACATAAAAGGAAAGAGGAAGAAATTAGATACACCGACTTCAAGCGAACAACTGGAAGTCTAGGTATTTTTGCAAAAATCAGTTAACAATTTTGTCATATGTAAATTTAGCAAAAGAAAAAAGCGAAGCAGGTAAAGAGCTCCAAACTCAAACTGTCACAGTATTTCACCAAACATAACGCAGTGTCATACAAAGCACGGGCTGTGTGTACTGTGTAGTAATATCCTTGTCTTTCTCCAGTAAATGCCCCTTTTCTTGTTGTTTTTGCCACCGTTTTCTCATTAAACACCAGTGTTCACGCCACAGAGTCTCTATGCCGAGTGCTTGACATCTTCACTGGCAGTATTATTTCACTTGTCAAATATTTTCTCTAATCTTTGACTGAAACGCGACAAAAATAAAGACAACACAATGAAGACACATGCCTCCTTCAGACTACAGACGAATGTTGCTCCTTCATTTTTGCCCTGGGAGAAAATTCTAATCTAGCATCGCTGTATTCCTTCTCACAGCTTCGCACAGATGATGAGTCTCGCAGCAGCAGCAGCATGAAAATGTGCGCTGCTGTACACGTAAGGCTTTATCACTTATCTGCACGGCTGATAAAGTTGGACTCATTATTTGCCGTGGTTGTTAATGCGGCTGCTTGGTCTGGGGAAATAATATTCTTGCACGCCTTGTTAACTCTGTTTCTCTTTGGTCCTTTCACCCGCCCGCAGTTTCTCTTTGTCTGGCTCTTTTTTTTTTTCCTCTTTCTTTTTCTTTTCACAAACCGCCTCCTTGTCTCTCATCCTCCCACCTCGCTGTATTTTTATTGTTGTCATTCAAATCTGTCACTCGTCTCTCGCGCTAGCTGTCGGCTCTACGCATCTTCTCCTTATTTGACCTGCCCACTTTCGTCTATCCGCCATCGCCCACCATTCACAAGCCGCCCTTGCAAATTCCACAGCGTAACATGTATGGCCTGTGAACACTTGTCAAAGGAGCACTTGAAGGATGTTTGACACAACTGACAAGGCCTTACCATTCATATTACGTTACGTACAGCATGTTGACGGTGCTGTCAACATGCTGTACGTAACGTACAGTGCAGCGCACGCTTTAAGTAACTGAACAAATAACCTAAAGGAGGAAAGGATTTTCCCGCTGCACCTGCTGAACTGTCACATATTTAAAACTTAACTAGGTTTTAACAAGACTTCGAGAAGGATTTTAGCACACGTTGATGTTAGCACCTGCAAGGGCATAAAAGAATAAGCAAATAAAAAGCTCTATTAAAAAGATACAACATAAATCAATATAAACTAGACGAGAAAAACAGAGAAGGGCAATGAAGCCAGAAAAGCCGAGACAATAAAAAAGATAGATATGAGGACGAGCCAGAAAGCAGATTGTTGCTTTGTTGCTGCGGTCTAGGAACACAGAGTTAGTACCAGACTCTACTCACTACCTGCACTTAAACTGAGTGAAGCTGAACAAAGCTACGTTAATGAGTGTGACAATCCTTTAACTTTGTGTGTGTGTGTGTGTGTGTGTGTGTGTGTGTGTGTGTGTGTGTGTGTGTGTGTGTGTGTGTGTGTGTGTGTGTGTGTGTGTGTGTGTGTGCGCGCGCTGCATGGCGAGTATGAGCTCCTTATAGAGGCATACATTTTGACTGTGTTGTTTATCTAAAAACATTATTTTTGATAGTTAAAAAGATGTGGCAGCAGCAAAAAAGTCAAGCTTCTTTAAAATGTAGTCTGAGGTTACTGACTACATTATGTAAGTATTGAAGTTAACAGCTTATTTTGACATATGTCATAAACGAGCTATGAATAGAACTATTTGAGCTGCTCATTTTGCAGCCTGGTTAGCACTGTCAGCTCACAGGAAGACAATGTTGTACCTGCATCACATTTCCTACCAGGTACTTCCTCCCACAGTGCTTGTTAGTTTAGCTGGTGATTCTAAATTGGTTATGGGCATATATGTGTGGTTCAGTTTCACTGATTCAACCTCGTGAAGGAGTGATAACCTGTACAGACTGCACCCCACTGCTTGCTCAGTGACTGCTGGGATGGGATCAAACTGTGGTGAAGAACATGGAGGAATTACTTTTGCCGCCTGCTACATGGACACTAACCCTCATCCTAAAGCATGCCCTGTATTATTTTCCTTCTGGACACAAATGGGAACCATTATTTCTAAAACATATCATATTTTAGCCTGCGACAGACTGGTGACCTGTCCATGGTGTACCCCGCCTCTCGCCCCAAGACAGCTGGGATAGGCTCCAGCGCCCCTCGCGACCCTGAAAAGGATAAGCGGAAGCAAATGGATGGATCATATTTTATTCGTTAAGACTTGAAACTACAAACTAAAGGCATAAAATCATTAGTAAGATTTTTAATGAAGTCCTATATCAAGGGAGCCGAAGTGCTGTGCTCCGATGGGCCTCTATACTTTCAAAGTCGCTGTGTGCTTACCATTAGCAATAATGCATGTTTGAGGCACTTCACTTTTCACACTCAAATGCCATGTCCATCTTTTATATACAGTCTATTGTGTATGTAAGAACTATGTTTGGCTCGATGATGAGCAGTTTTCAATTTCTCCATATTTTCAGTCTATCGTTCTCTACACTGCTGAATGCACTTAGTTTTATTGACAAACTCCATGTTAATAGACCCCAGAGTATATCCATCAACATTTTGTAGTAAAGTTATTGATTTCAACACTCTCATATTGCTTGCAGAAATTTGGGCTTCTGTGAGCTTCCATGTAAGTGAAAAGTCTAACATTACATTTTATTTTTGAATTTCAAAATAAATAGAAATATTAGAAATTATGTGCGTAAAATTTTTATGATTGTCCATGAAGAGCTTGGCATGAGCCAAAGGTGCCAGCAAGACAAAACTGCCAAGCACCTATGCTGCCCAAGGCCAGTGAAAACAACAAATGCAAATGTATACAAACATGAATTCCAGTAGGAAAATACAATGCCTTAACAGCAAAAAGACCTGAAGAGACAGAGAGTATCGCCTGGCAGGCCTAAGAGGACCAAATAGTATCAGTGCCTTTTTGTTTTGTTTTTTATAAGGACAATATCAAATGTCAAATCCTCAAAATTACCAGCTGCACAGCTCTCTAGTGCTTCCATACATGCACCACTAGGTGAATGAGTGAGGTGTGTCCTTGCCATTGGGTGTAAGGAATGAGGTTTGGAGGCTGCATTCATGCTTTGTAAGTGCTGCCTTTGAAGCTGTGGGTGATTGTCAGCGTTTTGATAAAGCCCAGAGAGAATTTTTGTTAAGTTGTTGAAAAATGCAATCCCCTGAAATTGTTATATTACAAAGTAACTACTATATAACTGTAACCTTTTCACAGGAGAGTATTACGTTCTGAATGGAAACAAGTTCTGGATCACGAATGGCCCGGATGCTGATGTGCTTATTGTTTATGCCAAAACGGATCCCGAGGCTTATCAAAAAGGCATCACAGCTTTCATTGTCGAAAAGGTAAATTCAGTAAAAGTAGGTATACTAATAATAAACAAGCGGCTTTATTTGCATGTTCATATATACACTTTGTGTAGGGAACGCCTGGATTCTCGACCGCACAGAAAGTTGACAAACTCGGCATGAGAGGATCAAGCACCTGTGAGCTCATCTTTGAAGACTGCAAAATCCCAGGTGTGTCTCACAGTACGCATTGTGACTTTGTCTTCCTAATGCCAACTGATTGTCTTTTTATCAGTGTGGAATTTCTTTTCTTTTCTCTTGTCTTTTATAGTGGAGAACACCCTGGGTTCATTAAACAAAGGCGTGTATGTGATGATGAGCGGCTTAGATCTGGAGCGACTGGTGCTTGCATCTGGACCTATTGGGTAAGGTTCTCCAGAAAAGGTTGGCTAGTTGGTTTACACTGATGTCAAGTTATATCTAATCACATATACATGTTTATTAGAAATGACCACGTATTTTAGTACATAAATACTGTATACAGTGATTCTGTGTACGTGATTATACCATCACCACAATGCCCTCCATTGTTGTGGTGGTCATACATATTTGGCTGTGTTGCTATAATGACCGCACGCACATTAGGTGTTTCAAAGCTGAAATTCCACGTCTCTTTACGGCGGTTAATTTAAGTTCATTTGAGTTGCTAATGCAGGGATGCCAAAGTCCTTTTATATCATGGGCTGCATGCTGCTCATCTTAAGTGAGCCAGATCAGTGAAACTACATGATAAATGTCTACAATTACAGAACAGTTCTGGTAGTTCATTGGCCAGACTGTCCTGTAATTATATCTTTATAAAGCCCAAATCTATGCACTAATTTACATTTTCTAAAGCCATCTATTTCCCAAGTTTTTTTTTGTTTTTTTTTTAAGTTGTTATCCTACAACCTTACATTAAATGAAATGTGTGTCACATCTATAACATCCTCATCTTGTTTTTCAGCATCATGCAGGCGGTTCTGGATGTTGCTATTCCCTATCTGCACGTCAGAGAGGCGTTCGGACAGAAGATCGGACACTTTCAGGTTTTGCCGTCATTTTTCACTTTCTTTAGAGAATAAAAATTGAAATATTTTGACGGCCATTGTGTTAAATGATTAGTTTAGTTTACGTTAACTCGAGTCAGACTAACCTGATGTTCATCTATTTGACAGCTGATGCAAGGGAAGATGGCGGACATGTACACCAGGTTGAGCGCCTGTCGCCAGTATTTGTACAGTGTCGCACGTGCTTGTGACAGAGGACACTTCAGCTCAAAGGTGAGAAGATTTGTAATCACGTCTGCTTGTGCAGCACCCAGTCAGTCACTTTAGCCAAGACGTTTTCTTCATTCATATCCTCTATTATGGTCCCTTTTTAAGCATTAAATAAGGATTTTATAGAAAACGTTGTAATTTAACTTCATGAAACGTTTGCATATTTCATCTTTTGTTGGATCCTAAAGGTTCCCACTTTCAAGTCTGCATCCTGTTACTCGTTTTTTTTTCTTTTCGTGGAGAATTTCTTTTGTAACTCGGTGACTGTGATGCTTTGTGTGTTTGCAGGATTGTGCTGGAGTGATCCTGTATTGTGCTGAGAATGCCACTCAGGTTGCTTTGGATGGGATTCAGTGTTTGGGTGAGTGCCAAGAACCAGTGCTGAAATGAAATGAAACCAGGTTCTTAAACAGAGGAAACTGTCACGATTTAATCAACGTACAAACATCACATTTCAGGTTCCAACCAACACACAGCTGTTAGGACGGTCTAGTTAACAGAAAGAAAGTTCATGGTAAAATGAGGGATTAACCTAAAGCCAATTATTTTCACACGTAGACTGTAGCCCTGAGCTTTTCTCAGCTTCACCCAGCAAAACTGCACAAAACAACACAGATGTCTGTATCAGATTATTCATTAAATGAATTTAACCTTGTTAGTTTACTTGAAAACTTGTCGAGTGTAGGTCACGTGTCTGGCTTCTTGCTAATTATTTGCAGAACCTGTTGCTATTTAAACCAACTGGAGGATTTCTAGTACTGAGAATGTACCTCAACCACATATTTTTCCTGTTGTGAGAGGGCAGCACTGTGATGATGTCCCAGCTTAAATCTCCTGACATGTTTTGGAGTTCATGTAAAAAAACTTCTTACTAATTAGATGACGTGATAACCCCTCGCTTATCCGTTACACTGATTCTTTCCTAATAAACAGCAACAAAACAGCATGTTCTGATCAACATTTATAAAAATATAAACAAAATTGGAAATCACTTATCTGTGACGTGCCTGTTGGACTAAAAAGAAAATCTATATGTTTGGGGATTAAGTGTTGAATTAAGTGTGACTTGTTTTAATCCATTCTGCTCTGACAGTCACTGGCTGCTGTAGCTGATGTAGATCTGTAGATGTCATTTGCTCAGGTGCCTAAACGAAGTCGCACAGATATCTGATATCTCAACATGGATTTGGCGATTAACAGATGGCCAGCTTTGAGCTCTGTTACTACTCGGTAACTTCGCACTAACAGCTGTATGTCGTTCGTCAGGTGGCAACGGCTACATCAATGACTACCCACTGGGGCGATTTCTGCGTGACGCAAAGCTGTATGAAATTGGCGCCGGGACAAGTGAAGTTCGCAGACTCATCATTGGACGAGCCTTCAACTCCTTGTTCAAATAAAGCTGAGAGGGTGATCACTAAAAGACTGAGTGGTTTGCCGTGAATGAACACAGTTATTCACACACAAGGCCTTATTGTACAAACTGTACAGAAGAACTTGTCACCAAGGATTTTGATTAGTTTCAGTCAAAACGGATCATTATGAAATCGTGATATTAGAACTTGACATAATGCATAGCAATTTTAACTACATTAAGTGGCCTTGATGTGACTTGTTTAGCTACAGTCTCACACTCTCACTGGTCGGCAATCATAGATCGCTAGGAAAATGTTTGTATTCTCCAACCAGGTAGCGAGAGGTTCCTGTGAAATCTCTTGATGAAGGCCCAATTACTTTGGTCTGGAGCTTGGTCACTGACCTGGTCACTGAAATGTGGATTCCTTGCGTGTTTGCTGGAGGTTACTGGCAGTTGCTGGCTTTAAATTGGTCACAGAGAGGTATACACTAAAAACTCCTCAGCCAACATGTTTCAAAATGTGCGACTTTTACACTCACTGCCTGCAGTGAAGAACAGTGTATCATGTAGGGGTTTGGTGTTACCTCACTTATTATCACTACAGTTTAAAAAACAAGTCTGATGATGTTACTCCCCTCCGTTGTCCGAATTTTCTTCTTTTGTAAGAGTGAAATGTAATTTAACTGTAATTCAAATCTTCATAAATGTTGTTTTCATGATTTCAAAGCAAACTGAAATATGTGAGAAGGGCAAATGTCTGTGAGTGCTCTGCTAGTATCCATATTTGTTTGATTTTGAGAGCAGATGTCACTGTTTGTGTACAATAAAAATCAGTCTGACTGTAGAAATTTCTGATTTGTCTTCCTTTCTGCAAAGAATTATGCAGTTGTACATTGTGAAAATGTATGAAATGAAATCTTTTAAAATAAAAATGTAAATTTTCTATTTATGCCTGTATTTATTGCACATATTTGTTGAAGGATTGTAATCCACATTCCATGTACTTTTCTTGCGTTTTGCACTGATTGAGAATTATAGCTGCTGTGAATTATGACATAATCAGGTTTATATGGGTGGGAGAAATACTGCAAGGAAAATAAATCTGTCGAGCTCCATACCTCAATCCATGAAGCCCGGATAAATTGGATTTAATTCCATTTTATTTCAAATTTGGGGAGAATTATTGTGATATAATTCCTGTGACACTGGAACAGCATCCTGTCTGTAAAATACAAGACCTCCAGTTTGCACTGCATGATGTGTGTTGAACTCAAGCCCGTCATACATGTTAGTCACCTTAAACAACCGAGATGAATATTGTAGGATGTGATTATAAATCATCCCTAAATCAAAGTATAAGTTATAAAAGTCAAATTCATAATCCAGGCTATCAAATGTTAAACTGTGAGGATTTATTTATTAGCCTATTGTATTTGAACACATGAGGTACTCCTGACAGTCACCTGTAAACTACACGTTGTTGCTGTTGAATAAGTTGAAGTAAAATGTGTAATTATACCTCTGAACCTTAAAAGCATATAAAACAGTAATAAAAAAAAAATTACCCTCTTACTTCCGGGCCATCTTACTAAATCTTTATTGATTTCTCCGTCATCCCTGTGGCTTTCCAATCCTTCTTAGTAACTTGTGGCTGAAACGTCTCCATCACCTGTTAAGATGATATCATATCTGCCGTGTATGACTCCGGTTGACTAATGTGAAGATTGTCAGGTTGGATTTATTTCTGTGAACCAGACGAGCCTTTGTGCACTGGTTGTATCTTGGAATAAAACACGAGGTCTGTTAAAAGCATGTTTCTATAGTTCCTCTGTATCCACTGAACACAGAGAAAAGCCAAAGAGTCAGTAGCTCAAGCTATGATTGAAGTGTCCCAGTGTATCTGAATTAAACATGGGAGTTGCGTCACTGGTTGTATTTTCACCCTCTAGAAAATAAGTCAGGTTAAAACTGTGTTATTTCTAATACATTGAGCTTACTGGACTAAGATGAGGTCAGTGCTGCAGAACATTTCTTTTAAAAAGTCCAAATTTCAATTAAAAAAGCATCATGACCACATATCAGTCACACATCTCACCAGTCCATCAGTCGGCTAACATAGAGAGACAAACAGGACACTCACAACAGACATTTTATTAGGTACATCTTGCCAGTACCGTTTTGGACTCTTTTAAGCTTTGAAAACTTTCTTAATTCCTCATTCTGTAGATTTAACAAGGTGCAAACATGATCATGAACAGTACTCAGGAAGACTGTGGCATTTAAACTGTGCTCAAAGGTACTCAGGGGATCAAAGTATTCCAAGAAAAGATCTCCCACACTCCATATTGATATTCAGTTCTGACCATCTGGATATCACAGCAGAAATCAAAACTCACTAGAGATGATCACGAGGGGGAAATGACAGCATTTTCAGTCGTGTCTGAAATACAGTACATGTGGTCTTGAGGCACCCCCCATTGCCTTGTAACTCTTTAGAAAATGGGGAAATATGAGACTTAATGGAAACATAAATGGAAATACAGTATTTATGGGAAAAATCACTTGTACAATGGAGGCCATTCCCGACGAGGCTTTGGTGAAATGTTGATGCTTCAGCTGAAGGGCTGAGTGCATCTCTCAGGTCCTCTTTTTAACACTATATATAAGCAAAAATTATGCATTTTTTATGACAGGCTGTTGCTAACAAGGTGCCTCAAGATACAATTTAAAATTGGTTCTTTGCCAAGTTGTCCATCTGTCTGTAAATGCAACACTGGTTTATCCCATCAGTTAGGTGTCTTTTTAGGGTTAAATGATTCATAGTGAAAGTGGATTAATAAAAACCAAAAAGCATTCCTCTGAAAATGGTCAGGTATAAGGACTGGATTGAAAATGAGTAAAAACCAACCAATGTCCAAAGAAAAACTTTAACAGATCTTCAGAAAGCCTGGAGAATTATTGCTCAAGACCTTTTGCCTCAAGACTTCTGTACAGTACTGTACTCAACAACAATGCCAAAGTCAATTAAACTGCGTTTCTTCCCAATTCGGATGCTTGGTTTGTAATTTAATAGTTTTCAGTTAAATAATTCTGCAGCTGAGGCGGAAACACTGGGGGCTGTTTGTTTAGTCCTGGGCGAACAAGGGAAATTTATGGTTGAAACCACATACGGAGCCATTTGAGGAAACAAAAGGCTAAATTCAATTCACAAAGCGAGAAACATCAGCAGTTAAGTGGTTAAGTTCAGTAAGATCAAGCAGGATATATATTCACATCTGCCATGTGTATCTGTTTACACTGCTGACGCCAGTTCTGTCTCCATTCACTCCAATGTCTTTGGTACTGAGCTAATAAGTCAGGCAAAAAGATAAACGATTTTTAGGAAATGACATGTTTGACACTTCGATGTAGTCCTCCTAGCAGGCTGACCACATCCACTTCAAATGAGGTCAGAAGAACGCTCACACGTCTGTGCTGCTTTCGTGTGAATGGGGTGGGTTTTCAGTGTGGCGACATGATAAATCACCTTTAACAGGAGGTTGTTGTTGAGGGACAGGGGTGCTTGAACGTCTGTCACACGTAGCGCACGCCTCATTCGTGGTAATACATTTCATATTGCACATAGTTGTTGCAAAATGTCTCTGTGGTGCTAGCTAGAAGGATTCCAACAAAGGAGCACCTTAAACACAACAGGAAGTCGATCATTTTGAATGTAAGATGATTTTTTGGCTTCAGTTGTTTTTGCCGTTTTTAGCCATTGTACTTAAACTCACCCTAGAAAATGTATTGGGGTTTTTTTTTTTAACCACAATTGTTCCTCATAATGCCAGATTATGAGGCCTTTTCTGATAAAGGGCACATCTGTGGGAGCACGTGAGTTGTTTCACTACGGCACACGAAGTTGTTAGAACTCCAACAGCCCCAAAAGGAACAGGTTTCACAAGTATTCAAGTCTGCATACATTTACATGCCAGACATGAGTGGGAAGTGAGCATGGTGCATTCGAACCATGACATACTACATCAACATGGTGTATAATTAACAGGTGTTCTCTAACTACAAAGTTATTGCTGGAATTTACTTGTTAATTCTGTGTGCATCAGCCAATAACAGTCGAGACCTTAAGAAATCCTCATGTCTGTACAAAACACCGTGCCCTCAACCAAACAGGAAATCTGTGATTTTCCATTTTACAGATTTCATCATTTTCAGGCTTTCTATCTTAATGACATCCTCCAAGTTTGGTCAGTTTAGTTTAAAGACCTCGGGGAAGCTAAATTGCGAGTTTCTGAGTTTTCATTGAAAGGCGTGTCGGTAGCACTGTGGTGAATTATGGTGTTTTGTCATGAAACCTTAACGTGTAATTAAGCAGACTTGTAGCATGGAATGAAAACTTCTAGGCCACACTCAAAACCAAAACAAAATAACCCCCCAAAGATTGCTGACCCTCAGTAAACATGAAGGAATATAAAAAATAAAAAAAAATGCCACTGAAATATGAAATAAAATTAAAGATTTATTTGCTCAAAACATTAATCAATATGGAAAATGTGCTTTCATAAACTGAATGTATACCTATCAAGTGAATTTCAAATAACCAGATTGCATTAAATGTAACATTTTACATTGTACTTACGAAACAATATTACATGCAAAATGTACAAAATTTGAGCTTTTTTTGTTGAGTGCATATGGATGGATGGGTGGATTTTATTTAGACCCTCCTCTGTACTTGGTACTAAAATACAGAACATGACAATGGAAACGTTTTTCATGTTACATTTAATAGCATCGCCATCATGTCATGTCATTAATACAACTTGAAGATCACAGTGATCCACATGCACGAAACACATTTATTACAATTTTCCAATTTTAAGGACTAGAATGGTTGTGTGTTGTTCCTACGCAGAAAAAACTGAGTCACAATAGACAAAGGACTTCTTTGTAATGAAGTTACACTGTGTGCTTCTCAGGCATGGTGTCATCACCACAGGGCTATGGGTTGTTGGTATTTCTTGGAGAACCGCATGCAAGTATATGTCTTAAGTATGACATAAGCAAGAGGATAACAAGAGAAGTGAACACAGGAGACACAAGGAATTGTTCAGATATTGAAGGACTAGATTGGATTAGATCAGGGAACCCCTCCTCAGTTTGACTGCTGGTCTCCGCTGCATCTGCAAAGATATACACGAATATGCAAAAACAATTAATTTTTTTAAAAGAAAAAAGTTTAAATTTTGTATTTTTTGAGGATGCAATTAGCAAAAATATGTTGACACTACTGCGGTAGTCAGTTATGTCTGTAGTGTTATCAGCTGCTATGCTGGTCACTGTGGTTTTGTTAAACTGTGCTCAGGTGACTATAAGCTGATACAGTGAACTACTTGAATCAGACTAATTTCTCTATTTTAGACCTTTTTACTATTTCTTATGGTATTGTATGGTTGCGTAGATAATATTGTTTGATGTGTTATACATCATTATTTATCGGTCTGCTGGATGCAGCAAAGCTTCTCAGGACACATGGACAATGAGCCAAAGTATTTGGGGAAAGCAGCCCACAAGTTTCTGGGAGGAAACAGGTGAGAGCCGATGGAGCTTCATTTGACTGATGTGTAGCCACTGGAGGTGAGTTGGGAGTACAGGCAATCCCGGGATTCCAGAATATCCCAGAAAGGAGCACCATGAGAACGCCACAGTTTCTAGAGGAACGATGCAGAACGAGCTCATGGGAAGCTTGTTTTCTCTCGTGAGGGAGCACGTCATCAGCCCAGAGCAGGGCTGTTGTGTCAGTCCAGACAGATGAGATCATGGATATTGCCACACAGTACCTGCTTGTGCTTGTGCTGTCCTATGTTGATTGTGAAGGAGAGATTTTTGAGCTCACCCCTCTGCAGTCAGCTACGGCTGATTCTATTGCTACAAAGCTAAACGGGCTCCGTATCGCCATCCTTCTGAGAATAAGAACAATGAGCTCATCTGTTTACCTACAAAGACACTGAGAATTCTGCAGGACTGAAAAGAAAGGAGGCAAAATGCTCCAGCAGTGCTACTGTGATTATGTGACCCTGCGTTTGGTGTACACAACAGTGGATTCAGTTCATTTCTCCATTTACATTTAAGGCAATGCAAATCCTCAAGACTTTGAATTAAAACTGAAAGTCATTGTCTTTTACACACTATACTCATTATATTATTTTATCTTCAATTTTATTTCAGACCACTAAAATACAAAAACATTTCCAAACAACCTGCAAGTAAAACAGAGTAACCATCGTGCCCAAAGCTTGCTGACACATGCAGAACTTGAAGCTGCTGAACAGCATTGGCTCGTTTCTTCTTTGGATGAGGGCAAGTCTCTGTTTAGCAGCACGTCTCAGGCATACCTGCTCAACAAGGAAATCACGCTGACCTGAAGACACTTGCCATGCAGTTCTTGCTAGGAACCGCTGAATCCAAGCATGCATACTGTTAACACAAAATAACTGTGATCATAAACTAGGCGGGATGAGGATGTCAGGTAAAATCATTGACAAAGCAATTCAGCAACTGTCTCCAAATTTAAAAAGGAAGTTGTTCTTTTTTTCTTTTTGGATATTAAGACTGTGTCCCAGCTTTTTTAAAAACCATCAAAAATAAATAGAAATTCATTTCTATATAAAACATTTGATGGCAAAAAGTAGCAAAGATGGTGAGGGAGGGCCTGATCACATCCCAGCTGTTATTCAAAAAGAGTACTGGATAGATCACCAGCCTGTCACAGGGTAAACTATATCGTCGTACTTTAAAAACCTATCTTGACTCAGAGTGAATGCAATCATCTCCATCTTAACATTGCAAAAACCAATGAGATGGTTGTAGCCTTCAGGAGAGGTTGGAGGAGGACCCAACCAACATCAACCACCATTATTGTCGTGTTCAGCCACATATACCTAATATATATTAGGAGTATAGGGAGGGACAAAGACAGTTTAATTTCCTAAGGAGGCTAAAGGGATTCAACATCTGTCAACCTTTGCTCCACAGTATAGTGACGATTAGTGCTCTGTTTGTTGCTGTGGCCTGCTGGGGAGAACGGGGTCCACGCAGCACACAGGAACAAAGTAAATAAACTTATGAAGAAGGTCGGCTCTGTGGTCGGGTCTGAACTTGAGAAAGTCCAGCAGGTGGCAGAGAGAAGGATGCTCTGGAAGCTAAAATCAGTTACGATCAACCCTGTACACCGTCTTCATGCCCCGGAGGTTATCAACAGTAGCATCTTCACTCAAAGACTGATTGCACCAAAGTGCACGCCTGAGCACCTCAGGAGGTCCATTATACCAGCTGCTATAAGACTGTTTAATGCTCAGTGATGATAAGATGATTTTATCCGCATGTTTGCATATTTGCACGTTGGTTATTGGCCAATTTCATTATTTTTATAAGTTATTAACTGTATTTGGAATTGATATTGTTTAGCTGTTTGGGGTGTGTCAACTGTATTGAAGCTGCCGTGGCAATGTAATTTCCTGTGTGAGCACCGGGATTTATTTATTGAAAGTCCCCCACTTTTGTGCTACTTCCTTTAAAAATCATAGAATGCAAATAAAATCCACACATAATCCATACGAGTTTTTTAAAAAGTGCCATTCTCTTAAAAAAGCACTGCACAATGCAAATTAAATGAGTTTACACGATACTAAGAACAAAAGAAAACAGTAGTAGGCAGTTTAAATGTTAGTGCAGGTGTGACAAGGAAGTGGAAAAATAAACAAGAGAAATATTTTTGGGCTTAAAATTGTAGAAATTACTTTTTAAATGTTAGCCAAAGGCCACAATGTAATGTCTGTTTTATTAAGTCAAAGCACAGGGAAGCAGACATTTAATGAAATTTAATCCACTCATACATTTTAGAACTAAGCTAATCTTTTTTCGCTTCTCTCTCACATTTGCTGAAAGCAAAGGGATTTGAGGGGCATTGCTTTTTACACCAAATGAAATCAGCGTCTCGTTAAAAAGCAGTCGCTGCTGCTGTATCGTAAGGTGAAAAGGGAGACGAATTGACAAAAGTGTCTGATTACAAAGGATTCAGTTGTGTACTTAAATCATACTGTGATGCCAATGAAAAGCTGGAGTAGCTTAAGTCAAGTCAGAAGGGATTTTGAGTCCATCCCAGGTCACCTCTGTTCACACAAAACACTAGAAATGAGCTGCCAACGGTGGCTGGGCTCTCCCTTAGACAAGAAGAGGAGCGCGGTCATTTGTGCGTGGGGGGCTTGGGAGTGTCACAATAGAACCGCTACTACTTCCACATCAAAAGGAGCCAGTTGAGATGGCTCAGACATGTGACTGGGACTGTTGACCCAACACGCAGCAGAAGATGGACGGATGGATGATGGATATTTTGACTACATGATTAACTTGGCTGAAAAAAATTACTTTAATTCCATCCATCCATCCATCTTCTGCCGCTTATCCGGGGCCGGGTCGCGGGGGCAGCAGCCCAAGCAGAGAAGCCCAGACCTCCCTCTCCCCAGCCACCTCCTCCAGCTCATCCGGGGGAACACCAAGGCGTTCCCAGGCCAGCCGAGAGATATAATCTCTCCAGCGTGTCCTGGGTCTGCCCCGGGGCCTCCTCCCGGTGGGACATGCCCGGAACACCTCACCCAGGAGGCGCCCAGGAGGCATCCTTATCAGATGCCCGAACCACCTTAACTGGCTCCTTTCGATGCGGAGGAGTAGCGGCTCTACTCTGAGCTCCTCCCGGATGGCCGAACTTCTCACCCTATCCCTAAGGGAG
>VURO01021048.1:8512-30271 GCA_015108175.1 Pelvicachromis taeniatus
TTAAAATCTTTTCCTTATATTTATTTATTATTATTTTTTTTTTTAATTCTTTTTTTTTTTTTTGTTTTTTTTTTTTTTTTTTTTTTTTTTTTTTTTTTTTTTTTTTTTTTTTTTTTTTGGGGGGGGGGGGGGGGGGTTATCAACATTATTGACAGTGTTTTTTGGATCACTGTCTTGCTGAATGAAGCCTATCAGCATCCATAATTCCACCAGTTTTGACAAATTCCCTAACACCACTGGTTCAACCTTTGTCAGGTTTTTGCTGGATTTTTTTTTCACATTTCTTAAGGACATGATTTTCAGATATTGTTATTCTGCTTTTCAGGGCTGCCACTTCTTCTTTTTGCCTCCTCTTGTTTAATTTCCTCAACATTCCTCAACCAAAACATTACTCTGAAAATAGTCAGGCAAAAGGACTGGACTAAAAATAAGTGAGAAAACAGTCGATGACTGACCTTCAAAACCTTCAAAAACTACAAAACTATTGCTCGAGATCAATTAAAAATATTGAACAAAGTCCGATTCTTTGTAAGCAAAATATAAGGTTTCTTTTTCTATCCCGTCTTTATTCACAGCACACCATCTGTCACAGTTTTCAAAGGCTGCTGACAATGAAAAAATATATTTGAATCAAAATTACATATAGATGCCAATTATTTAACATAATTAATCATTAACTTTACAAACAATATGAATTTAATGAACTTAAAAATATCAAATTTCGGTTTATGGAATTTATTGTAACTTTATTGTGTCGACATTGAGGCATGGACTAGCATGCATGGAGAGATGTACCGGTAGTCACCTTGGCTTCAGGCTAGACTTAAAAGACTTTGGGCTTTTAGCACAGGTGAACTGCAAAAAAAAAAATGAATGGAGCACATAATTCTTTTATCTCAATCACCTTGTTTTCATAATCATTGGAGGCCAAATATCCATCCTGAATACCACATTGACAGTCATAAAGAGGAAACAGCTCTCCATTCCTGAAGTCTGATCTGCACTAAGGACATCCAGCTATCAGATTTTCATAGTCACAAGTAGAGAACTCTTTTCTTTCTCTCCAAAGCCTACTATTGAGGTTGTATTGAGAAAGGCTCTTAAAGGTATGCTGAGTTTTGATGGCAGCACTTGGGTTGTAAAGTTGAATATATTTTCAGTCATCTATGTCAGCTGCCTTGCTCCATGAGTCGGAAATGGAAAAGTGTTTTCTTTTTTCTCTGCTCACTGCCTGATGAAACAGATCTCAAAGCATAAATAAACAGCAGAAGAAAAGAAACACATACAATTTCAGCATATTTTCCAATTTTCTTAAATATAAAGGTCAATCTCTAACCTTTAACTTAGTCTAAATTATGCTAGATTCTACTAAAAGTTCAACACGGCTTTGACTCCGCTTTAAGGTAACTGACTAATTCTGAGCTTTTAGTGAGACATTAGGCATGAGTTTGGTTCACTGAATATATATGACAGAAAGAGCACGAGTGCTTATGTTCTACATAATTAAAGGCTGACACAAGGGAAGGGGACAAAACAAGACTTAAGGAGGTCTACATAATATGTAATTATGATATCCAGAAGCCTTCAGCTACAGAGTGTGTTCAGCAAACATAGCTTAGCAAATATTATGATTTCATTTGAACAAAAGACCAACTAACACTGCTTTGATATATTCAAGCTGTAAGCAGTGGTATCTCTGCCACTCACAGGTGATTGCAATCATTTAAGAGGTTTTCCTGGTAACAACTTTAGAAATAGTCTATTTTTGCACAACTTCAGTCTCTTAGTTGCTGAGAGGCAAAAGATCTGAACACATTATTAACATTCTGCATCACATGTTCAAGTCAAAACTAATTTATAAAATTCAGTTCCAATCTGTGGGACTCTGGAAGGAATTACATCTTGTCTTCATGCATGTAGCTGGGGAGAGATGACAAGAAAAGGGATCTATACTTGTCAAGGGTCATGACCCCTGATCTACTGTTGTAGATCAATGATGCACCACACACATGACAGAGAACCTTCACAGACACACACATACAGCTGCTCACACAGCCATAGTCTCTAGCCCAAGCTTACAGTAATATGGCTGATGAACTTCTGTCTATGAATGGAAAAATACTAGACTGTCATTGTTTGTTTCTTGCAGTATACTGAATATCAAAGTTTACATAAAGACAAAAACTCCAGTTTCTAGGCAACTAGAACTGTAACTACCAAATAAAAAAAAACACCAACAGAGAAACAAGACAGGAAGAAAGTACGAAAGAAAAAAAAAAGCAAGCAAGAAAAAAGAAAAAAGCATGAAAACAAGAAGGCAAGAAAGAAAGAAAGAAAATTGAGACGTTTGTATCCATGCAACAAACGTCTTGACACGCAATCTGTCTGTGGAGGATGATTATCATGAGACTCGTGTGTCTAATGTGATAAAAATGATTCACATTTGTCTTTCCATCACAATTTTTACAAATACAGATGACATGCTGTGTTCTCTCATGCTGGTCCAGGGAGTTTGTACATTTCAGCTGTAACTGTTTTTTTAAGGCAACTTTTAGGAGAAGAAATGACATAATGTGAAGAAAGAATGCAGAGTGATGAGTATTGTGGAGGGCTGAGATTTATTTCATACTGTTGGTATGTCAGAATATGCCATCATTTCAGAAACACTGCAGTGCAATGCTTAGTGTTGTCCTAAAATCCATGTGTTACATGCATGCCCAATGTGAATGTGACCTACTACTTAAAAACAGTTACTCTTTTTATGCTCGCTCTTTCTTTTATAAAGCTGATCTACTCCAACCACAGCCTACGGACCTTGAATAGTGTCATGTCACTGGCTGATGTATAAATCGTATGTTCTTTGTGTGTGATGGACACTGGTGATGGACACTAAAACGATGTTCTTTTATATGTTATTAGTCCCCCATTTAGGCTCATGTTAATGTAAAGTAATAGCTCCCCTCAAATGCGTTATATCTCTGGAGAAAACTGTACTGTCCTACGAATATGATCTTTGACATCCAAGAGAAGAAAAAAAGAAACTGAGTGTTTAGGGTAAGAATTAGGTTTCAACTTTATTGTCATTGCACATGTTTAAATCTAGGTGTAACAAAATACAGTTTGCACCTAATCAGAAGTGCAAGACCAGTAAGTGCATAAAGAGCAGATTTATACAGATAAGTTAAGTAGAAAGCAAATATACAGATGTACTGGTATATACAGATAAGGGTAGTATAAATGGTGGAATAGTTATGAACGTATTATGTACAGAGAGACCAAATATACAGATAACTACAGACAAATGTACAGATGTACTGTTGTATACATATTCATTTTAGAGCTTCTTGCTCACTGGGATTACATGTACACCTCTCATAATTTAAAACTGTGACCAAATTCAATATGAATGTACATCACGTATAACAACGTACAAACGTATAACAATATCGACCTCTGTTTAAAGGCAGTTCTTCCTTTATAAATTGATCTCACTTTTACACACTACACACAGAGAGATTAAAAATGTCATATAACCACATCCCATCTGAAATTTCTCTTGGAAACCAAACAGGAGGTACCATCAAGTTATTCTTCCTCTAAATGAATAAGTCATTCATTCATTCATGCTCTTAAGCTGCCTCTCTTCCTTTGAGTTAAAATGTTGGAAGCCTATCCCAGAATGCATGTGGAAGAAGTTTGAGAAATAACTTAACACACAAGCAGTCTTACATCCATAGAGGCGATAAAGCCAAGCAAAAGTCAAACTGACCTTTGACAGAGACAAAACATTTAAAATCATCTTCAAATATAGACCGAAGAGCAGAAAACAGGAGACCGTTTAGAAGGCTATCAACATAAGCAAAGAACTGAAATAGAGAGCGAGAAAAAGGACCAGAGTAATTGGTCTAAAAATAAAAGAACACAGGGGCATAAATCATGTAATATAGACAGCCACTGTGTGTGTGACTTAGAAAGTGTTGATAAATGTGTGTACACTAGTTGATGTCTGGGGGGAAGTAACTGGTACCCTTGAGAGACGAGAAGGAGAGAAAGAAAGCTGGAGATTGCCGAAAGAAAAAGAAAGATACTGTACATAATAGCAAGAAAATAAAAAAAAGACCAGATGAAAGGTTGGAGAAGCAAGTCTTCCTGTATTTTTTCCCACTACCTCCATTCCAGCTCACACACTCCCTTTGCTTTCTCCCAATCAATTGTAACATGCTACCCCTCCACTTCTGCATTCCGTTGTGTGTGTTGTGCCTGACTTATCACGACTTCGCTTGCCTCACCACGCAGGGAGACAGATGCTGCACACACACACAAAGTCACAGTCCTGAGTTTGAAGTTCACGTTCACACCCTCCCTCGCACATATACGCTCACAATACACACAGTTTTGTGTGTGCAAGGGGACACACATGCAAAGGTACAAATGAAGACAAAGTGAAGTGAGATGCGGGATCACTGTAGTGCATCAAGATCAGAGTAGTTGCTTGCTAAACTGGCAGGAAGAGATAGATTACTATACTCTATAACTCATTGCATGATTCATGGTACAGAATGAGTGTGTGTGTGTATGTGTGTGTGTGCATGCATGTGAGTCATCTAATATGCCTCTTGGGCTGATCATGCTGCTGTGACTTCTAAGGAACATGGAGAGACTGAAAGGTGGTATAGAATGACAATGACCTCACCACAGCATATATTGATATTAAATATTATTCATCAATCTCTTACAAATGTCACCCAATTATAGTTGTACTTCACTTCTGTCTTATGTGAATATGCTGCTTTTGTGCACACATCTACAGGAATGAGAGTATTACAGTAAAGTCTACAGTGAAAAACTAATAAATTGAGAACACTGGAAGTCAAAGTAACTCTTAAACATCTTGGAATAAATGGCTGATTTAAACACATCAGTAAGTGCCGTGTGGTCTTGGTTTATCACCCCAAAGCTTTCCTTCTTTCCCTCTTCTTCCAGAGATTCCCCCTTTCTGTTCATATCCATTTTTACATTAATTGTCCTTTTTTAGATTCTTCTCAAATCTCAATCAGTTGTCCAGGCTTCACAATAAGACGGTGTAGAATGAAAATGGCTGAAGCAACAAACAAATCACTTAAAGGAAGAAAGAGGATGTCGCTGGTGTTGTTCTCCTCCTGGCATCAACTAAATCTAGCAATCAAGACTATGCCCCGTAAAAAAACCAACGATTAGAATTCTTAAAAAGAATATTAAAACTACTCAAACTATCCAAAACTATAAGACAAGATCTGCACTGTCAAACTGGATCGACAAACATTATTTTAACTATTAGTCACAATGACGCCAGCAGAGGAAGGCTTTAACCGCACGCACATACAGTGATGATGTGGGATATGCGCTGCATGGGAGGAAGGACCAAGTTTTGCCTTCTAGTCCTTTACCTACTGAGATCAAACATTACATGAGTGAGTATTTGCCCACTGATGTGCTGATATAGGTTTTCCTCAGATATGATCCAGGTTGGGCCGGCAACCACGGAATATGCTGTTCAGTGAAACTGTGCTACTTTTTAATCTTTAACTGACCGACAGAATTTTTAAAACAGAAGTAAATCCAACTCAGGTTGACACAGAATGTGATGTTTATGCATTTGCAAGGCGAATAATGAATCTTTGTATTTTATATTTTACTTTCAGTACTGGTAGTAGTCAGTACTGTGACTTTAATACCTGTTGGGTTCTAGCTCACTGTTCGAAAGAGTGACCATAAAAGAAGAAATATTGGCGGCCGCCAGTGCTACCCCTCAGCCTCCTACATTACCTTGTTCTCAAGTTATTGCATGCACAAGATTTTCAGAAAGCTTTACCTCTGATGTTGAGGTCAAGGTCGCTGTGATTCAAATTCATCTGAGATATTTTGTCAGTTTGATTTTGATCTCATTTGTTATATTTTGAAGATAATGTAAAATTCTTGGATTATTATTGGTTCCTGTGTCACTATTTTCCTGTTTCTCTTTATCATTATTATTATCGTTGGCTTTGAATTTTAGTTTAGTCTATGTATCATGTAAGTGTTCTGTGTTACCTGTCATGTTTCTTGTCCACGTGTTTCATGTCAACACTGTCCCGGCTGCGCAGCCGGAGTGTTGACATGAGGACCCAAGTGCAGACAGGGAAAGAGACGGAACTTAAACAAAAAAACGAGCCTTTATTGGTCTGGAAAACATGACTACAAAAACAAGACTATGAGGACTATGACAAAAAGGTGACACAGACACAATTCTGAGCAGGTGCATGCAGGGAACTATGATAAGGAAACATGAACAAGCCCCTGAACTGAATCGGGAAGGGGGGAACTTAATCTTGCCGTGACGTGAAGGGAGGTAAACACAAGACCTGACAGAGACTGAATGAAACACGCAGTCTAAATACACACAGGAAGTGATCAGGGGAAGTGGAAACACATGGGGAAACAGCTGACACAAATGAACATAACGATGTCACAGGGGAAGAGTAAAACTAAAACATAAGACTTAAATCAAAATAAAACAGGAAATATGGAGAGATGTACACATGACAGCACAGGCTTGACAACATGAAACGCGCGGACAAGAAATAGATGACAGGTAACAGAACACCTGGGTGATACATAGACTAAACTAAAATTCAAAGCCAACTAATAATAACCCAAGAATTCTACATTATCTTCAAAATATAACAAAATAGATCAAAACAAACTGAAAACACCCAGCCCCTGACATTTTTAGTAGATGCACCTATATATCAACTTCACACACCTACCGCATTCTCCAATTATTGCATTCACAAATTTGGGCACCCACGCCACTTGCCAGCCCGCCCGCATAGCAAAAAGACAGCACATCCTCTTTCGACTACAATGTAATAATAAAAAAAATCACCTAGTCCTCAACACGTTATGTAATTACAACCACAAATGAACAACACATGAACTATTGTACAGTGTATTTTTTTATTAACAGAACCTAAATCAAATCATTGCTGATGTCTTTCCACCTTGGCATTGAGTTAACACACAAGAATGCTCCAGATCAGCAAACTACCAAAAAAGTTGCTTTTACAGACTGCTCACACTTGCTGGTGATCAGTTAAACAACTCCATTTGATTATCAGCGCCTGACTGCTACTTATCCTCTGAACTCAGATGGAAGCAGTAAGGGTGTACTTAGTTTTTCACATACAGCTTTAGACATACAATGTTGTTAAATAAATAATGGTGCCATGTAATGTATCATGTCTTTTTGTGCATCTGAGTCTGTATTGGAATAATTTTAAGATCTGCTAAGGATTGGATTTTTAAATCTTTATTGTGTGCTTATGTTAGCGCAAAAAAGAGACTAGATTAGCAAGCTGGCTCTCGCTGGCCCAGTACCCATATCCGTAGCAGATCTCCAAGGTGAACAGCCTCTGGCATGTTAGAACAAGGCAGCTAAGGGAAGTTGGCAAGTCAGATCCATAACTTAAGGATTGGCTCTAAGGGCTGGGTCAGTCGGGTGGCGGTGCACGGCCCGCCTTGCGGGGCTCGGATGTCTGCGGCACGTCGCACGGCGTGGGTTTTCACGGGGCGGTGTCCCACAAGAATGTGTTCCAAAACAGTCATCTCTTTCCTGACAATCCCCTTTGTGTATGTTCTCTTACATATGATAATTAAACATTAAAACACCTGCGGCTTTTAGTCCGGTGCGGCTAATGTATGAACAAAATATGATTTTGTCATAATTTCAAGTTGTGCGGCTAATATTCAGGTGCGCTTTGTACTCTCTTTCCCCAGCCAAGTTACCTGTACTTACTTCTACCTTTTCGCTAGTTTGTCCACCTACTGAATTGAACTTGACTTGCATCAAAACAGGGCAGGATGGATTTTTGCAGCAAAATCACCGCAGTCCTTGCTATTGATAACTCCCCTCAAAATGTTTCTAGTCTGAAGCATTCCAGATTGTAAATATGTGCAACATCATATTTTTATTCAGTCACACATTTTATATTTTGCTTTACAGTCACTAAACGTCACTTTATTTCCTGCTTTTTCATTTCCTATTGATATTCACACTGACTGCCAGCGCACTACACTGTGCCACAACAAAACTGTTTCCCCTCTTGCTGAATAAAAGAACAAAATCCTAGAGGAAACACTGTTCTGTCCATGTTGATTTGCTCCTATCAGAAGGAAGCACACCACTCTATCTCCCCGCAGAGGGCTCGAGCAGCCCTGCCTGGGAATGTATGTGCTCTTGTTTGCATTTCTGTTAGAATTGCTCCATCATTCCTCTGCTGGTTAATGTTCAGTGGAGCGAGACCAGAGCACAACACTGTGAAAATAGAGAAACAGAGATACAATGGGAAAACACTGACATGTG
Source organism: Pelvicachromis taeniatus (assembly GCA_015108175.1). Classification (NCBI taxonomy): domain Eukaryota; kingdom Metazoa; phylum Chordata; class Actinopteri; order Cichliformes; family Cichlidae; genus Pelvicachromis; species Pelvicachromis taeniatus. Next base: position 16,893 of record VURO01021048.1, read on the forward strand.
TGGCTTGGCTGTGTGTGTGTGTGTGTGTGTGTGTGTGTGGATGCGTGCGTGTGTGTGTGAAAAAGAATAAATAATACTGAGGTGCAAATCTCATACAGCTATAAAAGCACTGCAACGGATATGTCAATTATTTCTAATGGCACCTGGAATCAATAACAATTCCTCTTAGTAAACTACACATGGTTTCATTACAGGGTCATTAAGTGCACTTAAACATGCCATTCAAAGCAATGGAACATGCTTTCATGTGCCATTTGGTGCTGGGAAGTTATTACCATGTTTGCACCACTTGATTGCTGCGGAAAGAGATGTGTACCATATTTCAGGAGCTAAAGCTGATGAGTAAGGTGCGACTGAACTGGAGGAGTGAAGTTACAGCTGCAAAATATTCCGTGATACACTGATGATTTCTTCTCCTCTCACCTCTTTTCACTCTCCAGGTGTTTTGTATACAACTGCTGCACATAATTAACTTTTGCTATTGTTTTGTCTCACTGTGTTCCCCTTGTTTTCTTCTTCTAACCCTTTGACACAGATGGCTGCCTGAGCCTGGTTCTGTCAGAAGTTTCTTCCTTTTAAAAGGGAGTTTTTCCTTCCTACTGTTGCCTGGTGCTTTCGCTCTAATGTTGTAGAGTCTTCACAGTACAAAGACAGACAGTGTTGTGGTAGATAGATAGATTAAAAAACACCAGGAAAAAGAAGCAAACTGGAAAATCTTTTTTGAGACTTATGAGGCCATAAATCATCTGAAGCTAAAGAATTCTTAATGGAGAATGTAAGAATTATATTAAAATCATAATTTAAACTTGAAAATGAAAATATATTTTTTATATATACATGTGCTGTTTGGGCAAAAAAAACAACCCCAAAAATCCAATGAAATTGAAATAATCCCTTATGGTATTTCATTTTCACATACTTTTAAGTGCTGTTTGATAATATAGCACGGAAGAGAAAACCTTTTTAACTCTTCATTTTCAAAGTGTGCATAGTGAATGTAATATGGACAAAATTACATGTATATAATATTTTTTTTTTTTTAAATGCACACATTTAGTGTCCTTTAAGAAAATCTATGGAACTACAATGCCTTTAAGTGATCAATCTAATCTGTGTTGATGAAATATTAAAATATTATTAAAAAGAAGAAAGCTTGTTTAGCTCTCTTACTTGGTGCCATAGCAATGTCACCATGACACCTAAACAGGATTAGCTGCTAACACCCACTCCCCTGCTGTTACCATAGTAGCACTGCTGAAACTGCGACCCACAAGCTATAAAAAGCCAAATTAAACTTCAAAAAGCTAAGAATCAAACAGAAAAACAAAGTAATTAAAGGGGTAACAACTTATCTTTTGTGGGTATTTAGCTTGTTTGATTTGACCGAAGCACCGTGTAGCCGACAGGTCAAAAAGAGAAAGAGCAGGATATGAAAGATGGAGGGAAAAGCTGTGGAGGGCTAGTAAAATGGCTAACAGAGTTATTACGAGGATGAACTAGAACAAAATCCATTTTTCTCTTTCCTTCTTCACTGTTGAAACCTCAGAGGACCTGCCCTCACCTTGTCCCCTTTCAGCCTCTGCCCCGTCTTCCTATCACCTCTCCCTTCCAACTGTGAAAATTCAACCTTCACCTTTTTTTTTTGTCAAACCAAGAGAAACACCTGATTTTGGACATTACCCTGCACTACCTATCTCTGCGTTCTCGCTATCATGTGTTAGAAACCCCCAAACCAACAATTATTAATACATATATTTTTAAATATTAATAACTTCTGGTTCTTTTTCAAATAGCTCACAATGGAAAATTCCGAAAATTCTGGTAGATTTAGTGATATGACCACATAACCACAGAGGGAGTAGTCTCATTTCTGATATTTCCACTGATATGGGCATTGACTTATAATCATGGCAGGAAAGGGAATGAAGGCTGAAGGTACAGCCAGCAGGTCTGAGACTCAGCTGAAATGAAAGAAGAGTGGAAATGTGACCAAAACACGCATGGACAAGTTGCAGGTAAGAGTGTGTGAGAGAAAAAGTATATATAAATATACAAGTTTGTGTGTAAAAGAACTGACTATGCAGCCCTGCCATGATTCAGTAGCTCGTAGAACCATCTTTACCAACAGTAACTTGAACAAATGATTTTTATTTCGGAGGAATTTTGGCCATCTCTTCTTAACTGTGTTGCTTTAGTCCACTGACATCGACAGACATTTGCTCCCTTTTCAGTTTGACTGGGTCATTGCAGTATCTCCACCTTTTGTTTCAGTCATTCTTTTGTAGGTTTTTTTTTATATGCTTGGGATTATTTTCCTGTTATATGACCCAGTTTCTGCCAAGCTTTAGCTTTCGGACAGATTTGACTCTAGAATTCTTTGGTATCAAGAGAAGATCATTGTTGCCTCAATGGCTGCAAGGTAGCTAGGTCCCGTTGCTGCAGAACAAACCTCAAACATCATCTCTCCACCATTGTGCTTGTCAGTTGATGTGAGGTGTTTTGTGTCGATATGCTGCATTTGGTTTTCAACTAGCATTATGTACATTATGGCCAAACATCTCCAGTTTGGTCTCAGCTATTCTTGTAGATTGTTCAGATTAAATTCTTTCTCTTGGAAACCTATGCACACAAGCCATACTTGTTTACCATCATATCAACTTCAACATTGAGCATGTTAGCAGACCTTTCTGGCATGTAGCTCTTTTGCAGTGTCTTTGAATATTGCAGTCTGACTTTGTGGTGAATTTGCTGGGATGTCCACTTCAGGGATGTGGCTTTTTGTTCACAGATAACCTGAATGCTCCAGAAGAATAACTACCGAACTGCCATTTTAGACATGCACACAATTGCTGGTGATCAGTTAATGACATACATTTAATTAGCAACACCTGGCTACTCTGCTTTTAAAATAACTGTGCAACAATATAGGCACCATTCCTTGTCCGTCACTGTCTCCAGAGCCCAAAAAGCAGTTTCTCCAAATATATATTTGTTTTACTGAACAATTTAAAAAGACATAACCCAGATGTATTCGGTTGCAATGATCTTAAATAAAAACTAACACTTACATTTGTGGAACTAGGAGTACTGATATTCATCTTTACTTTTAATTTACCCTAAAAGGTTAGTGAGATATGATTTTTTTCACTGAAATCTAATCAGCTTCTTGCACTCTGTTATTTATGTGACAAAAGTTAAAAGGACTTTCATCTGGACTTTTTCATTTCTTCAAACCTAAGACTTCATAAATATCAACTATTTAGTTTTTCTTAAAAATAAGGAATTTTGTCACTATAAGTGAGAAATTCAGTATAGAAAGCACATACAAAATCAAACAAGGCAGCAGCAGCAATGCATCCCATAAGAGTTTGATGACTCATACTATGATTTACTCATAAATGCGGCCCCTTTATCGTTTTTCTCAAACACCATAATGTTGCTACTATGATTCATATTTCATTCTTAAATTTAATATGCATCAGGCCACTTTCATGAGTAAACGTATAAATCTTTACAATATATAAATACAAACATTTAATCAAACGTCAATGGTTTTTTTTTTCATATGTGATGTGACAGACACTTCACAAGAGTTCTGTGATGTGATCACAAAATGTGGAGAGGTGGCGAAAGAAATGAACCTGCAGAGCGTCACACAAAGCACTGAAGTTGCACACACCCTCAGTTGATCAGTATCAGCTGACTCAGTTTATATAATCTGACAAGCTTGCGCTCTTACTCTCTCCTCTGATCATTCATGCTGCTGTGACTGGTTATGCTGATTTATTTTTTTCCTGAAACCCAAGATTCCTGTTCTACCATCATACTAAACACAGCTTGTGAGAGCATCTTGTACCTTGTTAATAATGTATACTCCACATCTCAGTCATATTGTATGAGCCTACAGACTGTGTTACAGTTACAAATTCAAATCCTGAAGTACGGCTACCATTTGACAGGCCTATAGCATACAGCGTACCATATTTATTTTCCTTCTTCCTCCTTAAACCAATCAAATGACAGAAAAGCATTTACAAATCAGGAGGTGAACAATATGCTCTGTTTTGAGGCATCTGTCTGAATTGTATGCATTTCTCAGATCAAAGAGAAAACAAAGCACACATGGTCCACCTACACTTTCCCTTTCAGCTCCGCGGGGAGCGCAGTAGATGCTGCTTGTGGCCCTGTTCAGAAATGGCCATAATTAACCACATGAAAGAGACACGTAGAGAGAGACAAACACATCTCACACATAACACATTGTCTCAGTAAGTGAGTGCTGTATAGTTGCACGGTTCAAAGACCCTTAGACACCAGAAACTTTAGCATTTAAATGAGAAGCAAGATTTGGATGTGAGGTTAGGTGTGAAGTCAGAAACTCTGTCGTAATGAAAAAGGTAAGGGTAAGACTGTGAAAGTACCGTAATGGTCAATGGTCACAGGAGAACGGCCAGATTGATTAAAGTTCATATGAAGGCAGCGGTCACTTAAATAAGAAAGAGTGCTAAATCAGCAGAAGACCACACCAGGTGCTACTCCTGTCAGCTAAAAACAAGAAACTGGGCCTACAGTTTGCACAAATTCTAACCCTATCTGGATGGTAGGGTTAGAATTTGCCATATACAACATGAAAATCCATCCTGCCTTGTATCAACAGTTCATCCTTCTGCTGGTGGTGTAATGGTATGGTTTTGGAACATTTGAGGCACTTATTACCAACTGAGCATCAATTAATTGCCTCAGCCTACCTGAAAATGGCAAAATCGGGCTTTGGTTAGTTTAGAGTCCTATAGGAGACTGTGAAAACAAGAAAGATTGTGGAAAGCTGATAGATGTAAAATGGCATAACAAAAAACAAAAAAACAATAGCTAGGTAAAGTGTCAAAATCATACAGGATAACGATATGGAAATAAAAAGATGGCCGGACTATGACTTTTGTTTATATTGTGCACCCACAGCCCTAATATCGACCTCCATATCAAAATTTATTGAAACAACAACAAACAAACAAAAATCAGCACACTGTCTTCCTGAAGTGATCAGTTTGATGCAGCAAAGACATGATTTTTTTGACTGTGTAGTGGTCAAGTGCAGAGTTTAGTGCTGACTAGGGTGTTTTGATAAAACATTCAGCCTTTCTGTGCTTTTACTGATTCAGCTGGTGCAAGAAAGAAAGAGAGTGCGTGCATGTGAGCGTGTATGTGTACATATCTACGGTCCTGTGCAGTTATTTTGTAATATATGTGCATGTCAATAGATGTTTGGAAGAAGTCCAACCTTTCTGTATGCATGTGTTTGCACATCAAGGCATAATACTGCAGCACTAATGCTGATATTTCATGCCTGTGTATACATGTGTGTCTGTGCTTTTACTTTTTTTTTTTTTACCATATTCATCACTTTGCCCTCACTTCAAAGTACTTAGAAAGGTAACTCTGAGGTAACACTCTTCTTAAAATGCAGATAGACTGCTGCTTTTTACATCATCTGTACTTCATTCTCTGGTTTCTCACTGGTGGTGACAAGAACTACTTTATTGGTATAACCAGTGTAGACTGTGCAGGCTAACTCAAAATCAAACACATCATCAAAGCTGCGAATGTAAAAACAGACAGAAACATTTTGATTAATGATGGGATAATTAAAGGAACAGCTCATCCCAAAAAATTACTTTGCTTGTGGCGTGTGGCGCTAACTTAATGATTTTTTTCCAATGCTTTAAAGATATTAGCTGCAGGGATGTCAGCTTTCATTTAAATATGATGGAAACATATGCCAAAAGAAAAACACATATAAAGAAACTCAGCAAAAATGTCCCCTTTTTCTCCCATAAATCATAACCTGGTTGCTTTAGAAAAATACAATCCATAAATCTTGTAGTGACTACTTTCATAATACCAAACTACACTTGCTAAACTCACTCACTGAAGAAATAAGCACGAATGGCAGTGACAAGATATAAACATTACTGCACTTAATTCTCAGCATATTTGAGCAGATATGCAGCAATATGTATCTTTTTCGGGGCTACAATAAGACTTTATTTTGATATTGTGCTGATTTTTTTCAGTTTTCAGACTCAACCTTGGTAAATAGAGTTCTACACACTACAGTAGCTATAAGTTACTAAGCAACTACCAGCTGGTACGAGCAAAATAAATGCCGATGCCAGAATACATTTTTGTATACTGGGTTATGTAACTTTAATGTTAGCTAGCTGTGTGTGTCATAAAGTGCAGGAAGAGGGACACAAATGCAGGCTATGGAGGCAGACTGATTCAACAAAAGGCAAGCTGTTTGTTATGCTTGAAGAAAAGTCCAATAGGTAACAAAATCTCAAAGCCCAATGTACTAGGCAACACTCTCTAGTAGAAATATGAGGGAAAATACTCAGAAAAGAATTAATGCCACAACAAGGACTGAAGTGAAAGACTGAGCTAGATGCTCATAAGGGTTATCAGTGGAAAAGAGGTGGGTAATGAGCTACATGTGTAGGCAATCAAGGCAAAGAAGACAAATGACTACCAAAATAAAACAGGAAGTGAGAAACCACTACTAATCAGAGAAACACGTGCACAAGAATTAACTTGTGCCTATGCTTAACAAAGGGGTTAAGCATAGGCACAAGTAAAGTCAATGGAAGATTAGACAGAGAAAACAGTAAAGGGACCAATAAACTCTAATACAAATAGAAAAAGCAATGACTCAAAACATCAAAGAAATGTAACATGCAATTCCAGACATAGATAGTAACCTAACAAAGATCTGCTATTTAGATTCTCATAATAAATAATTCTATATTGACAATTTATTAAACTTTGAGAGTTTGACAGCATGGTCGTTTTTTGCTGGGCAGATGTAGAGAGTAGAAAAACACAAGTATCATTAGGCTCCAGCGTATCCAAGAGGAGGCAGACTCAAACCAAAACAAATGATGGATAAGCAACGTTGCAGACCAGAGGGGGGAAAATAGCATTAATTGGATTTTGGGGTGAACTAGTTTATGAAACAGGGAAAAGACAGGTTTAAGGAGAGAAAGCACTCAAAAGAGGTGACGTGAAAATGAAAGGAACATCAACTGTACTTATAATTACAGATAATTATAGTCGCTGTTTCTTTCACATTGCTTTTTAACCCCATTACTCTTACTGGAATTTAAGCTGATGCAATAGTATTTTAGTGATTACTTTAGTGATCTGCTTATTTTATCCCCAGTGTTCTTAATTTGATTACATTAGCACAGGGTAATGAAACTGTACTCTATCAGATACCAAAGCAATTTGCCTGACATATGATATATTTTGCACAATGCTGGAGAATAGTTTGTAAATCACATAACCATAACATGCTGCACAGTACCATTTATAGAAATCAGAATGCATTGCTTAGGGTGAAGAGGTACAGACAAACATAAAGTGGGATGAGGCAGAGAAAAAAAGAGAGATGGAGGGAAAATGGGGTTATAAAATAAATCTAGTATCTTGTGTTCTTACAGTCTGCATGCTGTCATTTTACCCTTCCTGTCACTAGCAGCACATTGTCTCCCTGCTGTATGTATGTGTGTGTATGCATGAGCGTATGAGTCACAGGGAGTGTGTGATGAGCCATGAATGATGCTGGATATTAGCCTGTCAGACGTGTACAACCACACAGGTAGGGAGGCACGCGCGCACACACACACACACACACTAACACAGAGTTCTGCCTCACAGCAGTATATCACATAGATAGGATAGATGCAAGGACATGCTCTCTCTCTCTTTATCCTGTATGTGTTTCTCTATTATCCATATCGCTCCACTGCCATGCAACTTCTGCCTCTTGAATGCACAAACATTATTTACTCTTTCTTTAGTATAGCCGTCTCCATTATAACTTCTGTTGCAAACTTTCTGCAATGCATTTAGACCTGCCTTTTATTGTGCGTGTGTGTGTGTGTGTGTGTGTGTGTGTGTGTGTGTGTGTGTGTGTGTGTGTGTGTGCGCGCGTGTGCATCACTGTTAAAAACTGTCTGCACACCAACATTAGTTTTTGATTGAATCATTTATATTGGCTCCGTTTTGGACCCCATGTGTGCGGGTGTCTATCACTGAATGTGAGAGAAAGCTGGCCTCTCATTAACCATCCACCCCAGTGTTGTGATGTAAACTCCCGCTGAGTCTGGCATGTTGACCAGCTCTCGGAAACCATCCCTGTATCATTAACAGGCTTTTGTTTCTGATGCTCAACTTTTCTCTGCCATTCCTCTGTTGCCTATGAGAATGCTAATGATTTAATGATAAAAACTGAGATAGGATCATCTCCTTTCCCCAAAATAAACAATTCTCATACTCATACAATTTGTTGAGCTAGTCAATACTTATCTTCACAAACTGTGACTGGACCAAAGAGCAATTTTTGAGCTTGTTCTAGTGATGGATTGTACTAAATAACATGGTGGGAAAAATATTGCACCTTTGATGTATATATTGTGTGGCTAGGCCATTATATTATACTGAATGTGTGAACATGACAGCACTTATGTTTTGACAAGTTTTGAGAAGGTTTTCTGCTGTTGGCATTCACATAGCCACTGATCCTGACTTTGTCAAAGAGAGGACGAGTCATTGTTCCGGACTTCTAGCATAAGCCTTTCATCAACCGACTCTTGAACGCTGCTTCGTCTTTATTCTGGCATCTGTTGCTATTGTTAAAATTCCCATTTCCATGGGCAAAAACAACAACTTGGCTTGGGGATAAAGCAGGCCATGTGCAAAATGTCAGTGTTTTTCCGCCAGCATTATATTTAGCAAGAGCATCAATTACCGCACTATAGTTTAGATAGGCCATAGACAAGTCAGACTGGGATTCTGGTTTGGAATCAAATGAACAATTATTTGTCTTTGCAAAGAATTCCTAAAGACTGCTGCGAGAATCTTCGCTTGCACTGACAAGTACAGTACTAAAAAATGCAGATCTTAAACTTAATCTCTTATTTCCAAAAGAAAGAACCACAAGTTCACAACGAAAGCTCAAAATGCTGTGTCAGGAAAAGCGGTGACTTGTGCTATCATTGATATAATCATTTTAAAACAATGCAATGGCTACAAACAGCATGGACTAATATAAAACATGGTGCTTGTTTGAAAGCGTATTTAAGTCTGTGAGCAAATGAGCCAAATGTCAAAAAATTCTGTTCATATTAAAAGTAAGTACGTGGCTTCAAAACATCTATGCTGGACATAATCACGTGCTCATAATCAGACTTCAGAAGTACACAAGTTCTAGCTTACCTGAATAACTTCTTTAATCACATTATCATTATGCTGTTGTGTACCAGGAGACCTAGCTAATAATCAAGCTAACCTACTTCCCAACGAATTCCATGTCTCATTTTGGATCCTTCCATAACTAAGCTTCCTTGTAGTACACGGTGCACACAATGTACGCACTTGTAGAGTGTAACAGCTTTCCAATAAACCACAACTACTTGCCACCTTATGTAAGCAGTCCAAACATTGTTGTTGCTGCATCTTTTATTATTTAAACAGACACAAGTTAGTTCTTCCAGTTCAAGATTTATTATGCAGTCTAACTTAACACTACCAGTGCTGACATACCTGCTTTAGAGAACACAGTTAAAAACTGCTGTGCTCCCCCAGTGGTGCACCTGAATGAATGAACCCTTTCCTGAATGCAGTAACTTAAGAGGTAACCGCAAATAGTGTCCAAACGTCCACGGAGTAAATGTCTCTTAAAGCATGTGAAATCTAAATGTTCCTAAATGGAACACGGTAAAGGGCCATCTGTGCATGAAGCGATTCCCTTGTGGTGCACAGCTTTGTCACTAGAGAACATTACGGGCTCAGGTTGCCTTGGTAACCCTCTAATGTATCTACCATTTTGTCATCTTTGAATAATTTTTATCCTCTTGTCTTATATGTAGTCGCTTCAGTTGCTCATCTTGAAGTTGAGATGAGTTTATCTAGGCACCACCCACCAATCACTTCACATCACCTGCAGTTACACTTACTACTGGTGGCACTTGCTGACTATCATTGAGTTTCTGTGGTCGCCTCATTGCTGCAAATCGCTTCCTGTGTTGATGCCGCTTAAGTGTGTTCGGTTACTGGACACAGCATACATAGTATTTGACCATGACACGTCTTGCTAGCTGCAACATTTTGAAAATATTCAAAATGACTACACGTGGTAAAAAATTCTAAAGATGACAATTTAAAAGCATGCATCACAACGCATGCAATGTGAATGTCTGACAAAAATCAGCTGCTGTTAACGATACAGCCAGCTCTTGACAACGTCCTCTGGCTACCTGGAAACTGATTCACAGTCCCTCCGACATGGCAAACACAGAGAGATGAGTAAAGTGTTCCACACAACTATTACAGTTGTAAGAGCATCTTTCAGTGCACATCAACTAGCCATACCTGTCATTGTGAATGAATAATGTACTCAAAATAGCAAGTGGAAGACCAGATGTAAGTGATCTGAGGGACAGCATTCACACTATGGAGTCCCCATTAAACCTGAGCCTCTTAATCTCAATTGGAAGCACATCTGTAGGACAAAGTGTCCTAATGGTTTGCTAGAGGGTGATGTCATAAGGTTGCCCAGACACAGAGGAACGCCTCCCAAGAGAGGACGCACTGTACTGATCCGGACACAATGACATACAGATATACAGAGCAGCTAGGCTGTTGTGTATTAGTGTGCCACAGACACATGCAGACACTCCCCAACGTGTAAGCTTGTGGCCGGATCATAAAGATTCACAAAGAGATTTGTCCTTCAGACTTTGCCATTGAATGAGGACAAGCCAATGATAGAATGTGAAATAAAAATAAATGGGATGCTCCTACAGAACCCAGTATACATGTTAGAAGACAAAATAGGAGAGGAAGCAACATGATAGCCCAGATGAATGGGAGGATATATGACTCCTTCTTATAAAAACTTTTTAATGCAAGTTTAAATGTTTGTAACCATATGAATTTAGCATTAGTATGAAAACAATCCTATCCCCACATGAGTTTGTGGGGATAGGATTTTATTGGAAACTCTAAATACCCATAGGTGTGAATGAGTAAGTGAATGTGAGTGCGGCTGGTTGTTAATGTCTATATGTTATCCCTGCGACAGACTGGCGACCTGTCCAGGGTGTACCCTGCTTCTCGCCCTAAGACAGCTGGGATAGGCTCCAACGACCCCTACGACCCTGAAAAAAGATACGTGGAAAAGAATGGATGGATGAAAAAAATCAAACTTAGTAATCTCTGAGCTATTAGTATTCAAAGTAGGGAATTTAAAAATTAATTCTTCTTCCCCTTTCAGTGTTCCTTTATCTGTCCTTTAATCAAACAACCTCCTCATGAATCTTGTTTTCATCCGTCCTCCCTGTAGAATCTTTTCCATCCATCTGTCGTTCTGCTACCTGTCCTTGTACTTTATCCCATGCTAGAGCTTTGTACTCAGCTCACTGACAGCCTTGCCACATTTCCATGTTTGGAGTTCATTTGATAAATCTATACTTAAATAGGATGCCTCTCAAAATCAAAACATTTCTGATATCTGTGTGTCTGTCAGCTTTATTCACCTATATATGAGCACACCTCTCCCTCCTTTCTTCCCTCTTTTTCTCAAGAGCATGCCCATTAGTTCTGCTTGCTTGGTGTTCGATGGAGCCTGTCCGCCATGCCGGCCCCCTCAGAGACCCCGCTGGAGCCGCCATGGAACCTCTGATTCATCAATCTCCCTGCAGCTGGCAGGAAACTCAAGGGGCTCAGTCCCTGCTGGCCACCTGGAGCCAAGATGGCTGTCAAGACGTGAGGGTAAGGGAGAGGACGGGCAGGTGACACACAAATTTAAAACAAAAACAAAAAGGAAAACAACAAAGTGTTATGCAGTGAGATGGAGAATGGAGAAAATTGCATGAGAGGGGATTGTTGTGGGTGTGGTACTAAACCTCTGATGCAACAACAGAGAGCAACTGTTTTGTCCATGCCTCGTTCCAAACACAAGCCCTTCAGCAATGCTCTGTTGTATATCATGTGGCCATCTCTCTATCATGTGTGTGTGTGTGTGTGTGTGTGTGTGTGTGTGTGTGTGTGTGTGTGTGTGTGTGTGTGTGTGTGTGTGTCAGCATGAGCAACAAGATTTCATGGTCTGAGCTGATACACTAAAAGCACAGTAGAGGGCAAGAGGGTTAATAAGCATTCAATAAATGGATTTTACAGGGCTTTGTGTAATCCCCCTACATACCTACAAGCAACCAACACAATGCACACTTACACACACCTGACTCAAATGTGCAAGACTCATTTGGAATAAGTTACCCATCAAATGCACAGCAGTTTAAACAAAACAACTGAGAAAACAGAAGAGAGCTAAGAATGTGGTAGACTATGAATATGGGGTTAAGAATATGAGTAAAATAAATAATGAAGAGGCTATTAAAGGGTATTAGTGACAAGACATGTGCAATAAAATGGACTTATCTGTGCAAACTACCTTAATGGATTCCCTCGCCTGGAGCTAACTCACTGCACGCAGATTTGCTTAAAACCAAAAATACTGACACTGACATTAAATTAAAAAGCACCAGGAAAGCTCCTATACAGCAACCTCTTTGCCTCAGTCATGATGTGAGACAACACAGTCCCCCCAGGGCGGGATGCATGCTTTAACCATCAGTCTTCTATTGCTGGCCTCAAAGCAGCTTCACTGAAGCAGCAGAGGTTAAGTGTCTTGCTCAAGGGCCACTCGACCACATTTACAGATCCAGCAGGATGTGTGGTTCATTCGTTGCCCAGCCGGGGCTTCCCTCAGTTGGTCTGGGCACTCAATCTAGTTGGCTTCTTAAAAAAATCTCTCAGGCACCCTTGTGGCTTACTTCCATAAAACCGAAAACCCCTGTGTTTCCTGGGGAAATCTGACTTAATTGTATGAATGTACAAAAGAAATAGAAAATGCCAATCACAGTTTCTGAAAGCCAAAGGGAAAATCACTATTTTCAGACATTTGAAACACCCCAAATGTTTTGGTTTACGAGGATTAACAGAGAAAGCATTTCTTTACCAGACACATTCCATATTACTTCCAATTTACTTAAAGTGTACATAGAAACAAATGAGCAACATACTATACTCTCCTCACTGTTCATATAATTACTGAATCATTACACACTTCTTCCCTCTTTGTCTTACTATTTGATAAGACTGAGCTTTGTGCCACTGCATTGATGAGTCATTGATGACACACACACACACACACACACACAAAAGATTATTAAGTCTTCTGTTCCTCATGTAAATGTGTGAGTGACTTGGGATTGATATAATTGAAGACTCGTCTGCCACATGCAATACCTACCTGCCTACAC
>VURO01021049.1:0-18713 GCA_015108175.1 Pelvicachromis taeniatus
AAAACACATCTCTCTCTCTCTCTCTCTCTCTCTCTCTCTCTCTCTCTCTCTCTCTCTCTCGCTCGCTCGCGCTCTCTCTCCTACAGAGTGATCAGCAGAGCAAAACACATGTAACAGTCAGGTTTGTATTCTTTAAGGGCTAAACAGATTAAATAAAAGCGGTATAATCCAGAAAAGACGGCCTGGGCTCAAATTGGTTCCAGCTTCTGTGCACAGTCAGAAATGTTCATCTAAGTGCACGTTTCTAGTCTTTACAAACGCAGTAAAAACCGGTCAGTAAAGAACGCACGTCTTGGTGGTAGAGGACTCCTACAAATTTTTCCATGTTTTAGACCAAAACAAACATGGTTGTTTTGGTATAAATTGCTCTGTTTATATGCAGTGCAATCTGAGCTGAAAGAGGAAGAGGCGAGTCAGAGTCTGATGGAGAACCTGTGTGGAGCATAGACTGTAGATAAAAGATGGAAACGACCACCATTTCTTAGTTTCTAATTTTTTCTTATTATTGCATGGCGGGCATATGCCAGTCTCAATAAGCATGTTCATCAAAGCGTCATCAGGCAAGTTGAAATAAAAGTTTTACCAGAAGAACAAGTTTTAGCAGTAGGTTGTAAATATGTTTGTTTCTGTTGGAAATCTTTAACATGGGAGTCTATGGGGAGGTGGCCTCAAGTGGCCATTAGAGGAACTGTAGTTTGTAGCACATCTGCCTCAGCTTTTTAAAATTAGCCATTAACACCCACCATATTCATATTCAGTATCTTATGAGTGTGAATAATTGTCTGTGTTCACCCTGTGATAGACTGCAGAACTGATCAGTGCACACACCCCTCTCTTTTGCCCAGTGTGAGCTAGGATAGTTTCTAGGACACTATAAGGGCTGTAAATCTGATTTAGCATGTAATTGACAGCCTAATAGTTTCTAATCCCGCTGAGAGCCTGTATGATAGGAGAGTATCGATGATGGATGCAAGTGCAGCGATCGGTCACTCGGTGTTTCACTTTTGCCCCGATAAGTAACAAGTGGCAGTGGACAGGATAAATTTAGCAATATGTCAGTAACTACTCATCTCGCTCTTTCTCTTGCATCACATGTGCTTTCTTCATGTTGGCCTCAGTCCAGCTGAGTGCCATCATACAGCAGCTCATAGTTTATTGAATAAAGCAGAAGCCTCAGCGAGTCAGAGGAGATTAGGTTGCACTCGGTGTGTGTGCTTTCCCTCCCGTGTCTCCTGCTCAGTGGCGTGTGTCCATCCTCGCGCGTTTTAGAGGACTAATCTAAGCATGTCCATGAACCCTTCTATAACGTGGACCACATATCACATAAAGGACGAAATGAATGCTTGTTCCCAACAGAGCAGTCAGTGTTATATTTTCCTTTGTTATATGTCCTGATTACAAGAATATGCATTGAAATATTGAACTGAATGTAAAGAAGAGTGGGTTAGACTGATACAGGCCATGTCCATCGTTTTCTCTGATTTGGCCCTCTGTCCACACTGAGACTGAGTATTTGGACGAGGAAAACAGAGCATTTTGAAAACGCTCTCAAAGTGGATACATTTGAAAACGTCGTTTTTGCGTCACAGTGTGGACTGCGAAAACGGAGGCTTTCAAAACGATGACGCATTTTACTCATATGATGCATCATGTGACCAATTCAGCTAAGATGGAGGATGGCGTTGTACAGCAGTTGTTTTGTTTGCTCTCAATTTTAACAGCCCTATTAAAGATTAATATCAGTTTGTACATGCTCCAGATAGCTTTTCTTCAAAGAAGACAGAATGTTAATTTCGACGTATTTGTTTTGGCACGTCTCCCAGTCTATATTCTCGCTTGCTTTTGCATCTTTGTACTCTTGTGTTACTCGCAGCAACAACGCCATAGTCCATTTTAAAAAAACTCTTTGCTTTTCTTCGACATTTTACTTTGACATTTCAAAGAGCCAGAAAGTAAATAAAGGCAGACGGAAATGATGCAGGTCGAATCATCTTACATTTTACGCATACCCAGTACGGGAACATAAGCGTTTTCAGTCTTTTCAGTGGATGAACAACTCTTCGATTGAAAACGATAGTGTGAATGCGGAGCATTTTTAGACAAAAACACAGTTTTCAAATTTATCTGGATTAGTGTAGTCGTAGTAGTCTTATACAAAAGTTATTCCTGCTAAATGTAGCTCTACAAACACCTGAATCACAAGCTGAACTTTATAAACTGTCTTTTTTTATGTTAAAAAGAGTTAAATACTCAGATAAATCCACCACACTTAGTTTTTTGCAAGGCTTTGATTAAATCTAAACGAACAGAACAGTATATTTTCAAGGATATCAGAAGTGCTATGTTCATTATTTGAAGTTTCAAATAGAAGCCACATTTTGGATACACTGATCGAGAAATATGCAAGAACCACATCTGAGAGAAGAAAATAGACGGCTGGCATTAAGGAGGAGAAAATATGATGTTCAGCAGTCGGAGCGATGTCAAGCCAGAAGTGTATTAAGGGAGAAAAATGATTATGGGGAGAAGGAAGGCAAATACAAGAGGAGATGAAAATGCGAGGAAAAAATGTCAAGGAGTGTAAGTCCGCCTGAACCCATGGGTTCCCTGCAGTTAGCCTACGGTTGTGAAACTGAGTAAATATGAGTGAAGGAGGAGTGATGGGTTGAGATGCAGCCTGCAGCCTGGCAGTTTCTTAATGTTCTGTGTCATCTCGGTTAGTGCGATTTCCACAGTGATTTCCCCCGAATCCATTCGGCATTCAGGAGAGGACGCAGCACGATGGCAAGGAAGATAAAAACAGCGGCTGCCAGCAGCAGCAGCAGGGTGCACACATTTGGACTCAGACTAGCATGCTTCCTCATGCCTCTAATCGGCCTGAAGCAAGTCTGATTATACTTGTGTACTCATACATAGTTAATTTTCACATGTTTGGACACTCTTTTGACTGGTACTGTTTTCAAATACTGATGGCTTCTTTAAAGTGATGCGATAGAGAAAGCGATCCCTTTGGTGCAGGGGTATTAAACTGCTGTGCTTCTGTTTTTCAGTGGAGTCGACTTAAAAATGTTTGCAGAAGGTTGATCAATTTTTATTTATTGTTTTTATCTAAAGTGGACTAAAGGGAGTAGAGTGTTGGTTTCTTAATTTGCGAGGATACAGTAAAGACTCAAACCTAAAGTGCAACCATAAAATTATTTTTTTAAACAGTAATATGATCATGTTTAGTTCTGGTAGCTGTAGCTCCAATGGGTTTGGTTACATCTGCAGTAGTTAATAATCCAGAAAAGGCCTAAAATGATCCACGGTGAAGTCGCTTTACAAATTAAAAAATAAAATAACTCCTTGCCGGGCTCAAACCCCACTCTCCCAAGTCCTCTGTTTTACCAATTGCAGTG
This sequence comes from Pelvicachromis taeniatus, assembly GCA_015108175.1. NCBI lineage: Eukaryota > Metazoa > Chordata > Actinopteri > Cichliformes > Cichlidae > Pelvicachromis > Pelvicachromis taeniatus. The sequence goes on from VURO01021049.1 coordinate 3,399, forward strand.
ACCTTTCGCCCTCTTTATTCCACTTCATATAACTTTTCTGGTCTGGAAAGATCTGTGATTGGTCAGTCTTCAGTCATGACTTGGATTTCTTTAAACCTGCACAGAAGAAGCAGAATTGAATTCCTTTCCATTAAAATTGAAGAAATGGGCTAGTGTATGCATTCATTTTAAACATCAGTGAAATGTGTTTGTGCTGTGAGTGACATTGAACACACCCGTAGTTTTATTAGTCTGGTTTATGTTAGCAGTGCTGGCACCAGCAGCCGTCTTTCCAAGCAGGTAAAAGCCTGCATGCCTGAGCAGTGGGTCGAGTGGAATAATGTTACTTGTATCGTTGTGAAAAGTCCCTTTTTTCCAAATTCCTGAAGAAGATCCCGATAAAGCTGTTAATGTCTCAAAAGTTTCCTCATCTATAGCATCTTACATGTTGGTAACAGACATGCTAAAGTCAGCTGTAGGTCCTTTCAGAATATCAAATATGGGACTCTTCATCTTTTTGTTGTATTTCACGTTTGACCAGGTGGTTCCTCAGATTAGTTGTGTTGCCAGGGCCAGCTTTATATTTTGCACATTGTCTCCATTGAGCTTTGAAATGGGTAACCACACCCTGTTTGTGTGTTGCTTGTTCTTCAACACGTTGCAGAAGTGACGTCACATGGTCTCAGTGTCTTCCTCTAACCCAGATGTGCTCTGGGAATGAAAATTGGCACTGATTGATTTGGTACTCTGTAGTCACACAGCTGACATACAGATATTTGATGTGAAAAACAAAGAATTGCAGAACTTGGTGGTGCGCGTGTCTTCCTCTTGTTTGTTTAAAAGTTCCCACCACAAAGGGATGCAGTGTTAAGTATTTTTGGATGGACATGTTACACATTTGAACCAACAGCTGGTATTGTGCACAAATCAGATCTCACTAGTTAGTTTAGCTGATTGGTATTCCCGGGATTGACGAGTGAGGCCAGGGAAACGTTAAACATCTGGATGGCTGCTCAGACACATCCTGACTACTTAGATGAGCAAAACCATTGAACAAGTTAATGTCCTGCCATGAATTAAGACCTGCAGGAAAGTTTAAATAACTGTCACAGGATATTATCACTATGCAAATGTGTCAGCTTTCATAAAAGCCACATCATAACTCTCGATGCACAACACAGGAATGTGTGTGGATGGAAGCAGTCAGTAAAGCCCTTTAACAGTCACATCCTGTTCTTAGATGACTTACAGCTTGTGATCTCTAGAACCCATGAGAACAGGAGCTTAAGTGGGTTTGAAGCATCCTGACAGTGATTGATACCAGCAGGGAGCTCTGAATACAGACCACACTGCTGGTCCTTATCAGTGACACATCCGGCACATCCAAAGCAAGATGTCAGCTGTTTGCAGAGGGAAAAGAGACGTGGTCTGACTGCTAGTGGGGAGTCGGCGAAGAAGTTCTGTCAACAACCTTAAAACTCTTTCACGACAACACTAAACAGCTTTGTGAAATAATCTGCTGTTTGTGTTGGATCCAGATTCTTCTTTGATGTTTAAGAAATGAGCTGCAGGCGTGAGATTAAAACTTAAAAACTGGACACCTCCAGTCACACGTGATTCATCGAATTAGTTCCACAAACCTCGGGAGCATTTGGCGGTAAACTGCAGAGAGATGGAAGAACAGTTAGCATAATTGCTATTACGGTTGTTTTGCTACGCTGCATCTGTCTCTCTGCTCTTTTTCTGGTCTAATTGTTTTGAAACTGCCGAGTTAGAGGTCTCAAAAGAGCAGCAATGTGATTGAAAGATACACCAAGCAGCTAAATTACCAACAGAGGAACTTCAATTTCTGTCCTTTTTACTGAGGCTTTATGGCAGTACGGGCTCTGCATCGCAGTCTTTTCCTTAACAGAAGTCATAAGTTGAAGATGGGAGGGGGGTGAGTCACAAACACGGGCCTTTTACTGAACTATAAGGACACAAAGAGGAGGGTTTGCCCCGTACAGCTTTGAGAATCAGCTCAGACGGCACCTGCACTTCATGAGCTGGACCACAGATGTAAAAGAAGATAAATATTAAGATTTGAATGAAGCACTTAAACCGTCCGTCTGGATTCAGTTTGTTGGAGTGGTCTTTGATCGCATTCCTAAAAGCCCCAGATCTCTGCTGGTTCTCATTCTAATGATGTGATTGGGGATAATATTACGTCTTGGGTGGCTCGTATATCTAATGAACCATTGCAGGAGTTCAGATCTCACTTAAAATAACAAATTCTTAATTCAAATTACTTTATCAGTATTTTCATTTGGATTTAGCAGTTTCACTTGTAGTTGGAGGATTAACTCAAGGTAAAAACAAAAAAAAACAGCAACCTTGTAGTTTTCTCAGACTGTGCCTCCATAAAGTTTAGTCTGGGTGAAGTCATTGTAAGCAAGTTGATCATGCCAATTTATTTAGTGTTCATGTTGTGTGCGAGTAGCCTATATTAAAAGCTATACCAGGATTAGCAATACACTCTCACTCTTTATAGGTTAATAAAGCTACTTTGCAGTTAAACTCATGTTTATTAGTTTCATATTTATGCCAACTTTTCTCCTTCATTTCACTGGAGATGTATTTTTGTTGTCGCTCGTTGGTCAGTGCTTGGTTATGTATTTGCGTGGAAGATGTCAACTCAACACTCAATGGAAACCATCACTGCTGCTGGCGTGGACTCAAGTGGACTTCAAAGAACAGTGATGGCTTACCAGCCGGTGTGTCTCCAACTGTGTCCACAAGAGAATGGCTCGGGCTCAAGGACGACAACTGTAAGTTCACCTCGTCTCCAACAGCAGCAGGTAGTTCTGAAGAAAGGCGACCGTAGAGAAGCTAAAGAGTTTTTGATTTTGTTGCAGGAAGTGGTTGAGACCAAAGATGAAGCTAAAACTTGAACATTAGGTGCTGGTATATCTCACTGGGTTTCACAAGCAACCTACGTTTCTTTAAGCTATGGCAGAGGCCATGGTTTGACTCTGCCCTGAGACTGTTTACCCATTCACTTTCTTTCCTTTCTTTTCGTCACTGTCCTGTCAAACTAAAAAAAATGCAGTACACGTGAGAAAAATGCTTTTCACACGTCTGCCAGTCAGAGACGTGACTCCAAATTAATGCTAAAAACCTTTTAATATGTCGATGTTGTTTTAATAGCTGTTGCTGCTTTAGTAGAAAAATAAAAGGGGCTTTTTTTTGTTTTTTTGCCTTTGCTCATTTTATTTGCTTAAAAACTTAAGGATATCTGTTGCTTAGCGACGTTAAGATGCATTTTATGTACACTTGTAGCCTGCTCTCACTTTAGGCTTTTCACTTGTCTGGATTTAGATTAAATCAGCTGAACTAATAGAATACTAAGAATGCTTTTGAATTCTCAGAAGCGAGCACTACTGCAGTGGTCTGACTAATATCCCAGATATATTTGTCCACTGGCTGCTGCTATACACTGAACTCTTATCCATTTCTTGCCCTAAAACCAAAATGAATGTGCACAGTGCAGCTCTTCTGCGACTAAAGGTGCCAAATAATTGATGACTTTCGGGAGTTTCTCTAAAGTCCAGTGGATCTTATTTTTTTCCTTCTCAGCTCAGGAACAGAAGGGCTTGAAATGGAAGTGTTGAAAGCCAAAAATCTTATCACAGAGACCGAGTAATGGTTGAGTCACTGGTATTGATCAACAACCCTATCAACTTCAGCAGATATATTGTGGTCATTTTTCTGCTATGGGCCCCAGTAGAAATCTTTGTTATTGACCTCCTAAAGTATAGATGACAGGCATTAATGAAATATGATGGGTCCCTGTGTCCGTGTCTGTAAACTGCTCAGTCGTAAAATTAACATTTTGAACAAAGCACAGCTTGAGTAAGAGAAATTGAGCAAATTTTTTTTGAGCCAAACGCTTCAGTATTCCTGACTCGGTCCAAACACAGGCCTACGAAACTGCAAGAGTGATAATAAACCCTTTGTTATTATGACACCCATTTCAACTACTTAAATTTTGTCCAGACAAATTAGGATTTACCAGATGAAAAGATGAAACGGTCCTCAAGATGGTAGTAAAGAAGTTTGATTTAAGAGCTCACAGTTACATAAGCGAACAGGTAGCACTCAAAAGAGAGATTTACACATATTAATATTTATCCTGCGTTTCCCTGTCTTGAGCCTGATTTCATAATATGCTCCAGACCTCAGCAGCTTCCTCAATACTCCCAATAGATCAAGTTTGATTATTTGAGATTAAGGTAAAAAATAAGCTCTAGAGACAGATTGACAGCCCAGAGAGATGGATTAAATAGCCTGGATATTCTACATGAGCATCTTCCAGCAGTCTAATGAGTTTCTGAACGGCCAGAGGAAAGAGGAGGTCTTGGGGATGGAGAGGATTTAATAAGACCACCCACAGAGAAACTGGGAGAGATGAAGAGCAGGCGGGCAAGACTTTGTTTCACCTACTGAACCTCATTATGGAAATATGCTACATTTCTGATTGCTTGGCTGCATTTGTGTTTGTCCCTGTGTGTGTCTCCAGCTGATGACTGAGGCTGGAGAGAGAGATTAAGTCGTGAACAGTGCAGGGCCGGGAACTCTGGTGTAGAGCTTCTGTAACCTATGTTGAATGTCAGGATTTTATAGCTTTATGAAAACTAATAAGTCTTCCACAGAGAGAAGGCACAGAGGACTTCCTTGTTTACATTTTTTTTTTTCTCAATTATTTGTGGAAGTCGTTTTGTTTTCTGGCTGCAGCTGCAGGTCTCTTGTCTTGCAGCTTATTATGGTTCAGAGTTAAACTGGGATTGCAACTAAAAAAATGTGGGTTTATGTTTAAGTCACTCCTTTAACCATAAAGAGAGTTCATACAGTGTTATGATCAGGAGCTAAGCTAAGGGGTGGAGATGGCCACCGTGGAACCCCTCACCACCAGTGAAAAAGCCAGTTAGGGTTGCACACACATACTTCTGGAACTGGAGATAAACAAGTAACTACTATTTTATTTGCAGGATGTTCTTGCATTTAATAGCATTTCATTTGCAAAAGATCTTGATCTTTGTTATTGTTTTAAAAAGATAATTTTACGCAGCCGTTCTAATCTTCAGTTGCGGGTTATATAAAAGTGAGTCCTCACTGTCACTTCTACATGATCGTCATGTGTGGATAAGCAAATAGTGGCCAAAAAGATGTCCTCTGGCCTGGGGAGAAGAATAATAATTAGCAAGATATCATTATATCATTATAAGTCAGAGCCTGGCCAGCTCTGTAAAAGTAAAAGTCGTAACTGCAGAGGTGGCCTGAAGAGTCGAGACTAGTTACAAGCCGGCTAACACAAGGAGGTGCATCCATCTCAGTAACAAGCAATGAATCTGAAGAGTGCAGCACTATTCTTTACTGTTCAAATATTTATTCATCTATCCATTTTCTTCTGCTTATCCAATTCAGGGGTTTGCAGGGGGGCTGCAGCCCATCCCAGCTGGGCACATCCTGGACAGGTCACCAATCTGTCAGACAGACATTCACACTCACATTCACACCTATGGTCAATGTAGTATCACCAGTTTACCTAACCCCATGTATGTTTGTGGGTGGTGGAAGAATGCTGGAGTAACTGGGAGAAAATGCACTTCATGCAGAAAAACCCCAAGCTGAATCCAATAGCAGGAAGCAAGCAGACATTCACCTCTGCAGCCAATATTAAACCCATTTGATAACATCTGAATTTGCATTTGGTGTTAATTAGCGAATGTGAGCATACTGAGGTTATGAACTAGCGAATTATGTACCTGTTAACACAGTAACTTTGACCTTATCATAGTGCTAATGTGAACCGCCACTTTGTTTTATACCTCCATAGCATGGTAATACTTTGTTTCATATACGTCCAGACAGACAGCAAATGGGAACAAATAAAAGTATGAAGTATGAATATTCATGCACAGAAACTTGTGAGGAAGCCAAATAATCAAGTTTGAATATTTTTGACAGTGTGATTTTTAATCAGTGAAAATAATATAATTATGCATTAATCTCCATTATATTATTCTTTAATCAGTTGGTTTTTTCTATGTGGGGAAATAAATCGTGACAGTAAATGTGCGTTGCAGGTTCCCAGAGCTAAAGCCGACTCTTTGAACGTGTCGTTTGGCTGAACTAATATTAAAAATCAAACACTGCTTTAAAAAAAAAAAAGGGAGAAAAACATAAATTCAGGTATTTGTCATTGTTACTCATCATTTTAACTCTGACTTTGTGAAATAACTTTAAACTGAAAGTTTGTTGCTTATATGTATGTATAATGTTTCTTACATGTAAAGCACAGACAGAAGGACAACCACGAGTCGTCAGGCAGAGGCTCCTGGTTTATCACAGACACTCGTAAAACCTTTGACCTCTGCCTCAGTAGTTAGACACTTCATTGTTTGATCTTGAGGTCATGACCCTCGTCCGACCCTTATAGATCCCTGAAAGCTTTTCCCTGCCACAGCTTTGTCTTCTAGACAACGCTCAGACGTGTTCCCTTGTAAAGACGAGTTGCTGTTTGGACGTGCTGACAGATCTCTCCATGGTTTTCTCTGTCCACCAGAACAAAGCATGTAGTTAATTAATGCTTTGTTGCTCTTGTTTTATTGCTTTGAAAAAGAGCTTGTTATGATACTGACATTGTCTGAGTTATAAAGTCGTTGCTAATGCTTGTGAGTAAAGTAAGGGGTTCGGAGTGTTCTACATATAAACGGTGTTGGTGCACAGTCAGCTCCTCCTCGCTGCTGTTTTAGAGGCAGCCCACATTTAAATGGGTTTGAGGAGCAAACCTTAGAGTCTGACCAGCAGAAGTTGGGTTCATGTCTGATATGTGGGCTGCATCTTCCAATCATTGGTGAATTTCTTGGGGCAACTCCTTCCATATCCACCCTTCCAGCAACTTTGCGGTGCCGTGTGGGTACCAGCATTTTTTTCTTTTAGAGTAGAAGTTATTCTGGATAAAATGAAAATAGGTCCATGTGGCAGCAAACTTGTGCACCAAGGTTTAGGGATTTGTGCCTTTAGAAGGAACCAGTTGACTTGGCATACGCCACATCGGTATCTTTAGACCAGAATCAACATTTTTTACATTGTTAGTTGAATCCTAGATTGTGACTGAACACAAGAACAATGTTTACACTGTTGACTGGACTGTATTTAAACAACCTGAAATAAGATGCTGTTTTGTGAGGTTAAGCTGCTGGATCAACACTGTACCAAAATCTACACGTCTGCTAGGAGGTCCAGCAGTTAAGGATGTCATCTATTTCAAGCTTATTTAGAGTTTCTATCTTTAGTCAATTGTTGTGGTGGAGTTGTTTGGAAGCTGAGGTTTGCTCGGTTGTTTCCCAACCTTATTTCTTCATGTTGGGTTTTGGTGTTCTCTGCATGTCCACTCCCAAAGCAGAGTCCTGCCCCTGTACATGGGAAAAGGGGAAAGCCCCTTTGGAGCTCGCTGAGGAATACTGCCGCGTTGCGGTATGACATAGCGGGAGGTAATTAAGAACAGACGTAGTGCTCTTTACTGAAGCATAAGGACAAATGACCTCTGCAGGAACTTCAGTGATTCTGTGAACTTTCCCATGCAAGCCTGCAATTTAATTTTTTTTTTAAACAGGAAACTGGCCATGGGTGTACAGTGCTTTATCTTATCAGTACTTATGGAAAATCAGTGTGTGATTCTGTGTGGACCGTATTTTTCTAGGCTGCCTTCTCCTAACATTGTCCAGCAATTTGTAAACAAGTACTTGGTTTAATGAAATGTTTTGTGGAAATTAAAAATAAGGCCAAGGGTAAAATTGCTGCCAACCCATTATGTCCCTCTAATCACAAATTCAAGTGTGTATAATGTAAGAATTAACCTTATCATGTGAACAGTCATCAGACTTTATTGTTCTCCAATTGCACCCATTGCGTTGATGAGTCCAGCGTTATAACGGCCAATAAGATGACAACGAGACCCTAGAGCAAGCAATCATAATGAGCCATAATTATTTAATATTTAAACCAACTGATGGTGCAGCCGAACATTTTGAATATCACCTTACATGTTGTTGAGCTGCTACAGGTTGATACTAAGTAAGAAATACATTTTTGGGGGACTAAAAAGTGTTTAAAATGATTTAATACCAGCTGATTTAACTAAAGCTTTCAACAAAATGTAAGGAAATGGCTGCTGTTACTTTGAGTCCAAAAACATCTATGCTAGGGTCGGGCATAGATCTCTTCACAGTGTCAAAACATGTTGCTGAGTTGTTATCTCCCATGCAAACTATGAGCGACCACGACAATCTGCTAGTGACCAAAGCAGCTAGCAAGGAGGTTTTTGGCAGCATCCTATAACCCTGTGCGACCAGTTTCACCTAGCAACAGCCAGCAACCAATTGGCAACTGGTTGAAGCATGTACATCTAGGCATGTGGGACAGATTGCTCTGAAATCTTCAGCAACCTCTCGCCAATGATTGCGGAATATGCAATATTCCTAGCAGCATGCACTGGTAAAAAGCGGCCCACTGGTGGTTACATGTTTTTGGATGCCGTGATTTTCTGCATTGTTTCCCAGTCCTGTCAAATATCTGCATGTGCCAGAGCTTCACTCCTCATTAGATCTCAGTGTTTGACAGAGGGCTGTTTCCTCTGCAAATTCTGGAAACAGCCCTCTGTGAATGAACTTTAGGGGTTTAATACTCGAAAGCCAGCCAATAAAAACAGTAACAATACGTCAAATGTTTTCAGGCTGTCGTTAATACTAGCTCCCCATGCGTTTCTGGCTTTGCATATTTTAGTTATAACTTGAAACCATGTAAATTACCCTCAGGTTTTTATGCCACTGTGTTCTTAATGAATTTCTAAGCTATATTGAAAGATAATTTGTTAAGCTCCTTGGTTTTTGGATGCGACAGTATGCCTAAAGTTTAAAAAGTGCATTACTGAGGTAGATCTGGTCCAGATCTACCTCCGGTATGAATTATTTATTTGTGTTTCTATTGGGAGTTTTTGAAATGCCATAAAGATGTAAAGAAACCAACACAGAGCTGGTGTTTACGTTTCTGTCTTTGCCACGTTACAGCGTCTAACCTCGGCTGACTCATTTCTGCCCTCTGCTCGCTCTGTGTCTTTGTTCGCTGCCTTTTCTGTCCGAGGATTATGGGATTTGCTCATTTCTCAGTGGACTTGATGTTACATAACTCGGTCAGAAGCTTTAAATTTGCACCATACGCTGAAATGTATCGGTGTACTCAGACATCACTCTCCTGCTCGTTCCGGGATCAACATTTCTGCTTTCATGTCATGTATGAAAGAGAATCGTGTTTGCTTTTAGAAATCCTTTTCTCTTTTTTTTTCCCCAGGCGATGTGACTGAGTCAATTTTAATGGCGCCCTTTTTTTGTGTGTGTGTTGCATGAAAGACAGAAAAGTCTTTGTTTTCCAATTGGCATGCAGCTGTTTACCAGTGGCTACCACAGAGGAGGAAAGTTCAGGGGCGTGTTTTCATGCTTTCTTTAGCATCAAAGACAAGGAGTTCTTCCATGAGTTTACCATTGATCTGATGTGGATTGTTGGTGATCTCCTCTATGGAAAGTAACCACACAGAGCTTCTGTATTGATTTTGAAGCCTTTTGATTTCTTTCTTTAAAGACTACGCCTGTGAAGAATTCATCCTTTACCTGTTCAGAAAGCAAAGAGCTTCTATCTATCCCCCTGTCGATTGTCTAACTCCTAAAACAACATCTGAATGTTTCCCCATTTGCTTCTAGTGCCTAGAGTGCTCTCGGTGAGGTAGAAAAAGGCCTGATGAAATTCACATTTTGAAGTAGAGGGCACGGTGGTGGTACGAGTTGAGACTTTCAACCACAAGACCTGGGTTAGCTCCTCCGTGTGGGAGTACTAAGCACTGTTTTTAGACTTATTTCAGGTGTTATACTGGGTTTTCTTTTGGATTATTACTTTTATGGACAGCCCTTGTTTTATTTGTTTTGCCAGTAAAGTTTTTAACTCCAGCACCTTTCACCATGGGGCAGTATTTAATGTAGCACTGAAGTGATTTAGTGCTATCACTCTTAATAGATGTTAAATAGAAGGCCCAGAGAGAACAGCATAGGTGTGTTGGCCTGTATACTCACACATTGGGTGAGGATGGGTGTTTACTTTCCATTTCATGACGTATAACAGCAACAACGTACCACATTATGGTTCTGCATCATTCACACGCTGCAAAGAATGATGTCACTTATTTGTATACTGTGTGAAGTCAACAGGTAAAAGTATTAAGGTATAACATTTTTCTGGTTTTTTATTCCTTTTCAATAAGCCATTAGTCAGTATGTGTTCCCTGGAGAATTCTCCTTACTGACATTTAGAAACTTAAAGCAAAATTCATAAAATAGACCTGATGTTTTATTTAAAGTGATTGAGCCCACAAACGCATCCGAAAAGTGTTTACGGAGATCAAGTCCGAGGGCAGTTTTCCCATAAACTTCTATAGGACTGGAAGTCTGTTTGCAAACGTCACACTCCCTGGTGGCTGTTTAAAAGAGCGCAGGTTTAAGGTACCTGAGCATTTGTTTGGCTTTTCAGACCCAGAAGCTTCATTGTCACAGGCCTCTAGATACACTTCCACTTCCTGTATCTGTGGTTCACTGGGGTTTTATGGTGATTGCTCACCTAAACATAGGCAGCTGGGTTGTAACAATACTGATCCCTAACTTTTCTTTTAAGAACTCTGTATTTGGTTAGGTTTAGCCATCTGCCATGAGGCATGAAAGTAATGGTAGAGACACAGTTTTAAGCAAAACGCAGCAGTTCATTAACCGAAAAGGAAGCAAAAGTTAACTCTGAGGTGTGTTAGTTAGCGTAATGAGATGGATGAGTGTTTGAATGCTAGGTATGTGGTGTAACATAAAATAAAGTCCAAACCAAACAGAAAGCATGGCACTGAGTGGATTGGTGAGACTGGCCAGGTGATCCCAGTTGTAATCACTAGCTCCACCTTTCAGGAACCTGCGAGACAAGACAGAGGGCTAACCATACACCATGGTTGGCCAAAGCAACGGTTGTCACACGCCAAACCTACCTGGTTAGTTTTAGGAAATCATGATGATTTAGATTAAAATAGCAGCAAGGGTAACCTCACCTAGATAAAGTGAAGTAAATAGTTCAAATGGGAGAACTTTGCTTTCTTAACATTCAATGTACTGTAGTACTTTAATCATCTACCAAACATCTGTGAAAGGGCTTTGAAAGCCTGATCTGACCATAATTGTAGTTCTAAGAAGCTTTTGCACAGAATTGCTCCTGTATCATGGTATACCTGCAGTGATGCATTAGGGTTTTTAGAGTTAGATTCTTGTATTCAGGTCATTACAGAGGAAGACGATGTAGCCAGTGTTTACGGGGCAGGAAAAGGCTCCTGCGAGTCCCTGAATTGTCTTGTAATTCTATCAAACTAACTCGTAAATTCACCGTTAAAACTCCAAGGTCGGAACAAAGCGAGTATTAATGTGTTGAGAGGAGTATGTAAACTCTGAGTGGGTGTCAAGGAGCAAATCTACTGCTCAGGAAGTAAAAAGTAAAATTCAGTTTTCTGAGTTGTCGGGTTTTATTGATGACCTGATTCCATCCATCAAATCGAAGTGTACATTCATGAGGCTGGATGTTTTGTTTTTTTTCTTTGTATTTTTTTTTTCCTTTCAGAGTTTGGTTTCAAGGCTGAACAATGATTTTTCTATCCTTGTTTTGTAGCTTGACCCCTGAGTCAATGTCTTCTGAATGGTAATTCAGAAGACTGTTGATCCATGCTGTGGAATTTAGAGCAGTGATTTTCTAAACTATGGCTGCTACATTACAATATGTCACACATTTTTCATCATTATTTTACTAAAAGTCATAATGACGTACGTGCGTGCGTGCGTGCGTGCGTGCGTGTGTGTGTGTGTGTGTGTGTGTGTGTGTGTGTTAATCACTGACCAGTGAAAGACGCTGACATGCAATCCCGTAATAGCCAAGTATCTGTGTTTTTCACAATATGCTAACATGATGTTAAAGCTTGTAACTAAGTAATTAAAGTGTATTTCTGTAGCACATTTAAAACAAAAGAGCTTTACACTAAAAATTAAACAGAATACACAGATCCCTAGTTTACATTGAATAACCCGATCCTCCAATCACAGCTCCAGAAAATCATTCGTTTCCAAACTCCTACAGCCGAAAAAAAAAAAACCCAGCAACAACAAAAGACAACATTTTTATCGCATATAACATTTTATATAACATCATAACATTTTTTTCAAAGGACAAAACAAGACATATATTTTTTTTAATATGAAGTATTAATACTTTACAGAAAAGAGCTCAAATATGATCCACAAACCAGAGCCAGTCTCTGGACCTGTTGCCACTGGCTGCTGATAAACACATTACCAATACGACCAATCAAGCATAACCCTGCAAACCCTGTTCATCACTGGGAGTTGCCCTGGGCAGAAACACAACAATGAGATGCTTCTTTTAGTTATTAGTCATCTGCATGATGCTCCTGAAATACCCAAGTCTGACTTGATGATTGTAATTTGCTTTGCTGCTTAGCTTATTTAACCACTTACACACGAGTGAAATGAGTTTAATAAGTAACACAAATTTCAATTTCTCTTCATCACACAGCGTTGACCTCGTATATGGGTAAGAAGACTTTCCAAATAAGAGCACTCCAAGATAACAGGGAATGGACAGAGTGGGATACACTGCTGTATTATTATATAAATGACTATTTTAAGTGTGTTTACTGGAAAGTTGCTAACAAGCAGAACAATCAGAGTTGTTGTGGTTGGATGATTTGCTTCTGCATCAGTGTGAGTCTGCACAATCTGAAGATACTGAGGGTGACGGGCAGGTCAGAGGCTGACTGAACTTTTTCTGCTTTATCTTGTGTCCTAATAGCACAATGAACCAAGTGTGTCACACTTTAAGTGACAGTCAATATCAGAATAGTGCAACAAATCAAAACAGAAAATGTAACAGAAACAGTATATTAGGTTTGTGTGATTGATTATTAAAGCGAAAAATAAAATGAATCTTCACCCACGAATAGTATGAAAGTAAGTAGAAATCAAAAGCCACAGAACACTGATACATCTTAAGCCTGTGATGCCATGCGTATCATTTTTTTCTTTAAAAAAAACAAACAAAAAACTTAAATTGCATAAAAATGCTGTGTGGAGGGAAAATGATACAAATGAATACATTAAACAAATTTATAATTCATTTCCCTTTTTAAAAAAATTATAAGACGGTTCACTTCATTTTCCAAAAATAATCTTATGTGGCAATGATTTCATAGTCCAGGTTTGCAGGGCTGAGATATGTCTTCACAAGGTCGATGGACCGGGAGCATTAGATTCAGAGAGGAAGGCTCTTCCAGCGTCTTCCTCACCCATTAACTTTAAAAGCAGTTGTTCTGATCTTGTGTTAGAGCAGCTCTGAAATTTGAACCGTTTGATTCGTGTTTCTTAATCTGGTCTGTGCTGTTTGAACTCTTAACTCGGTTTTAACTGATTTTCTTCTTTTGGCTGCTTCACTTATTCGTCACCAGAGCCGATCATCTACCTCCATCTCGATCTAAAATCCTCCTGTCCTGCCGCACTACATCATGAATCTTCTCTGTGCTCTTCCTCTTTTCCACCTGCCCGGCAGCTCCATCTTTAGCATTTCTTTGTCCAGTATATCCACTGAAACCATCTCACCCTGAGCTGTGATGTACTCTGTTTTCCATCCTACTCAGTCCTAATGACTCTTCAGCATCTTCAGCTCGGCCTCCTGTCTATTTGTCGGTGTTACACCATAGCACTTCTTACTACCATCTTGTAAACCGTCCCTTTCACTGCAGACTGGACTCCACCCTCTCCACCGTGCCTGCACTCTCCTCTTCACCTCTCTTGTCTGTTGCTTTGGATGGTTGACTCCAGGTATTTAAACTCATCCAGCTTCACTGCTTCTGCTTCCTGCAGCTTGGCTGTTACACCCGCCTCCCTCTCATTCGCAGGCATGTATTCTGTCTCGTTTTCACAGGTTTTCATTCCTTTCTTTTTTCCCTGTGCAACACCTTGAATCTCCGTCTATGTGTGAAGCAGACTTTAAATAACATAGCCTCGCTTTGCCAGAAACTACTTTCGATTTGAGCCTTTGAGTGTTAAACTAACAGCTGCAGTCAAAGATGCCGCTAATGGAAAACAAATCAGAGATATTTCATGTGTTTCTGTTCTGGTTATTAAAACAACTTAGAAAACGCATCCATTACATCTTGTTAAAGTGACTCTGTGAATCAGTTCCCGTGGTGAAACTAGGTTAGCATTAATAATCTCAAACCCAAATGAATGTAATCCATCAAACGGAGTCATAACAGCCCTGAATGACTACAGAGTGTTTGGAAGTGATGCTGGATTTATTCCTACATTCATCTTTTCCTCCTGCCTCTCTGAGCATAAACTTTTCAGTGCCACGCAAAATCAATAGCGCCTGCTGGAAAGTTCTCGACTCGGGTAATTGCATTTGTTTACTGCCCGTGCACTCGCCTCCATCTTCATGTGAACATGAGATGTAATGCGTGATAAACCAGTCAAGCGCAGCGTTGTTGCACGTTGTTACCTGACGTGGCCGTAGCACAAGCTTTACTGAGGTCCTCGTGTTGTTTGGATGCAGGGACGGGGCACAAGCACTCGATTATAGTTTTGTAACTGGAGACATTGTAGTGATGGTGAGAAAGGACTTTGGGTTGAGTGACGATTGTGTAAAGCCCGAACACTGCTACACCCTGCTGAGGCTGACAGAAACCAGAGTTAGACACAGTCGCAGTCATCAGTATCAGGAGCGGCTTACCACCGGCCAAAAAATGCTACGAGTCATAAAACAGTGGAGTAGGTAATGAATTTAGCCATAAGGGCGCAGTCAGCTGAGACAAACCAGGGCTGCAATCCTATGAATTCCCCCTGTGTGCCATGTTTCCTTGAAAGTGTGGTTCAAAATCAAGTGTGATGTGTGACGACAGTTTCAGTGTTATTATCAGACGCAAGCTAAGAGTGAGACAAGTCAAACCAAAACGCTGAGTTGAGGGAGGCTAAAACTCTCCTTGTACAGCTGAGGAAAGCTCAAGTGTTGGTTGTGTGACTTTTTCAAACTGTGTGTTTCTAATTCACACACACACACACACACACACACACACACACACACACACACACACACACACACACACACACACACACACACACACACACACACACACCCCCCCACACACAAACAAACCCC
>VURO01021052.1:0-13232 GCA_015108175.1 Pelvicachromis taeniatus
CAATGGAAGAAGGTCATGAGTCCAGATTTACCCTGTTCCAGAGTGATGGGAGCATAAGGGTAAGAAGAGAAGCAGATGAAGTGATGCACCATCAGGCCTAGTGCCTACTGTGGGGGCAGTGCTATGATCTGGGGTTGCTGCAGTTGGTCAGGTCTAGGTTCAGCAACAGCATGTGCGGTCAGCTGACTACCTGACTATACTGAATGACCAGGTTATTCCATCAATGGGTTTTTCTTCCCTGATGGCACGGGCATATTCCAAGATGACAATGTCAGGATCAATCGGGTTCAGATTGTGAAAGAGTGGTTCTGGGAGCATGAGACATCATTTTCACACATGGATTGGCCCCCACAGAGTCCAGACCTTAACCCCATTGAGAATCTTTGGGATGTGCTGGAGAAGCCTTTGCACAGCGGTCAGACTCTACCATCATCAATGCAAGTTCTTGGTGAAAAATTAATGCAACACTGGATGGAAATAAATCTTGTGACTTTGCAGAAGCTTATTGAAACAATGCCACAGGGAATGCATGCTGTAATCAAAGCTGACTATTTTTTTTTTTGGTGGAAACTTTTTTTTTGGCCAGGTAGTGTATGATATCTCCTCACCTTTGCTTATTGAAGTAGAGCTCTCAACTTTTTTTTCTGGGCCTTTTTTTTCTAACCCTAACCCTTTGTTGCATTTTAATGAAATTGAGTGCTGCTTAAATAAACAGGTAGCGTCTGGGTGGCTTTACATCTTTAATGTACAGTCTGTTATCTACAGTACTACACATCTGTCTGTACTGCTTATAACATTTTTAATGTTACTGTCACCACAGTTCAAGGTCTGCAATGACCATACAGGTATAGACATGGAGAAAAAAATTGTATAATCAAAATATTATAACGTGTGTATGCAATACATGAAGCTTTTCCTGAAACTTGTACCTGAGCAGGTTCTGCAGCTGGCGTGGCAGTGCTCGCAGGTCTTGTGCACAGTGTCGTGGTAGTATTCTTGAGGGCATGAGGGGAGACAACGGCCTTCTTTCCGCAAGTAAATGAGGCCCGGAGCGCAGCTTAGGCAGCTGTTCTCCTCATCGCCAATACACTCACCACAACTGGGGTCACACTTTTCACACATTCTTGAGGCAGTGTTTCCATAGTGACTAGCAGATGGACAGATGGTCAAAAGTTATCACAGACTGCATTCGATTAAAAGAAATGAGATTAGAGCTTTGTTATTCCTCAACGGAAATATCTTGACTCAGATTCACATTTAGCCATAGACATCTATAAATACTAAGGTAATAGAGTAAAAAAAAAAAGAATTACTCTTGTATTGCTGCATTGTCTGCGCGCTGCTCTGTACAGTCTTTATATCCTGTTGTGTTTTCTGCCTGAGTATTTAGCTGCATATGAGTTTAACGGTACATTAATTTGACTCCTAATCACTGTATGCCCCCTCAAAAATTAAGTATTACTACCCTTTTATAGACTATTTAAACGTCTGACCAAATTAGCTTGTACCTCCATATTGCACCCTGTCCATGTAATTAAAGTGCAACGGTTTAGTGTCCGTAACCTATATGTACGAATATGCTGATCTTTTTGTTAACGGGTACACCGTTTAACTGCATTTAATGTGATAATATGATGGATGAGGAGCAGAAGGTTAAATACCTGTGCTGGCAGGTCTCCACGCATTCTTTGCCCTCTCGAAATAGGTGGGCTTTGCATGTGAGGCACTCGTGGTTGTGCTTTCCAACACAGGACTGGCAGGAAGCATGACACGGTTCGCATTTCTGCCCAGACTCCTGCTCGTAGTAGCCTGTTGGGCACTGATCCACACAGGTGCCATCTGTACCAACAAACACACATGATCACGGGGCCAAGCAAACATCGCAGATGCCTGACAAGCTTTCCAGGACACACAGCCTTAAGAGAATTCACTAGCTCTACCAAAAAAATAAAAAATAAAGAACTCGACTCACTGAGCAGGAGATGTCTTGGGTTGCAGCTCAGGCAGTGGGTTTTGCCGGGACCTGAACACCTGTAGCAGTATTTGTGACACGGATGGCATTCCCCGTGCTGGTCAATGTACTGGTGAGGCGAGCACTTATTGGCTGATGGAACGCACTGGCTGTTGCCATCCAGCATCTGACCCTCTCTGCAGCTGGTGCAGGAGCTAGCATGAGGTCCAAAGCACGTGAGACATGACGAATTGCAGTCTGGAAACAGAATTAAGAAGTAATTTAGTAGGATAGTATTAATGAAGAAACATTTCATCTCGACTTGATATCTATAAAATATTTAATATACTGTGACACCAAACTATAACCATATTAGGCAGAAGAATAAAAAAAAAAAAAATCATGCCTGGACCAAAATAAGTTTAAACAAGTAAAAGTCCTGCAGTGACAATGTTACATAATGTTTTACTTAAGCATGTCTTTCCATACAGACTCGGACAAAATTTGAAAAAGTTCCCCACCTCAGAATCAGATTATTTTGTACAATAATCTGATTTCAAATTATATTATATCATACATACATTAAGCCATGTATAGTATAATAAATATATATTTTCTAAAATACAAGACTTCAGGGCCTGTAGCTGGGGTGGAATACGTGGATTTTCATGTCTTTTTGGGTTTCTCTTTTTCAGTATTTTTGAGACCTCATAATATCTTTAGCACACGAGACAGCAAAATGAGATTTTGTAATTTCCTTATTACTATGTTGTTCTATTAGGCTGCTTTATTACCTCTCTAAGAAGCCTTGAATTGATTAAAAAAGGCTGCACCAAGAGTGCTAACAGGTACTAGAATATTTCTTTCATATTAAACACCTCACATTATCCCAGCGGAGCACTTTGCTCTCAAAGTGCAGTCTTACTTGTGGTTCATGAAGTCTCCAAAAATACAAGGGGGGCCAGAGCCTTCAGCTATCAAACCCCTCTGCAAATCACAACAACAGTCACCTCCAGGAGCTTTATGTTATAAAGTAAAGACCTTATAATAATAATAGAGAGAAAGCCCCAACAATCAGATGACCGCCTGTGAACAAGCAGTGAGTGGTGACAGTGGGAAAGAAAAACTCCTTTTTAATAGGAAGAAACCTCAGAACCTGGCTCAGGGAGGGGCAGCCAGAGGCAGAAGAAGCTTGAATTTAGGAGACAAATACTCTCTCTGCTTTTTAAATTATGACTAAAACGTTCCTTTTTTGGTTTATTTATTTTTTGATAAAGCTTATAATTATAGATCAGACGACCCTGAACCATCCTTCAGTCTGCTCTCCTCATCCATTTGCATGCTACTATTCTTTGTTTTTCTCTCTTGTGAAGTTCTGCTTCAGTCTGTTTGTTGTTTATCATCTCTCTGTGCTCTTCTCTCGTCTCTTCCCTTTCCCCTTACCCCCCCTCCCTCCAGCCGGTCACAGCAGATGGCCACCCTCCCACCCTGAGCCTGGTTCTGCTGGAGGTTTCTTCCTTTTAAAGGGACTTTTTTGTTTTGTTTTGTTTTTTGCCCGTCTGCCACCAAGTGCTTGCTGAAGGGGGGATTATTGGATCATTGGGTTTCTATCTATAACGTTGTTATCTTTATACTGAAAATACAGAGTGCCTTTAGATGACATTTAAACTGATCTGGTGCTCTGTGCATTTCATTAAATTGAATGCTTTCCACCTATTTGGTTCTCAAGGTACAGCATGACCCTTGAAAACATTTTCTGCAACAAAATTAAACTCTGTCCATTTCACTGCACAGCAGACATAGTTACATGAAGGTGGATGCATTTCCATTGGCAGCTACTTTAAGCAGCAACAAAAGAGGACATCGCCTACAACATTTTTGCACTTCTGTGTTTTTGAATAGCAAAATCAGAGCGGTATGTCCTTCTCGAGGGAACTGTCTTTGGCATCTCTCAGCTGTTTTCAAGGTTTGACAGCTGCCTGTTAACCATCTCAGAAGCACTGCTATTTCAGTCGAAAAACACGCTCAGGCATAGTAGAAAATATAATTGAGAAATTGTATGAAGGGCACTCTACAGGACAGAAAACACAGCATCAACTTCAGGAGTGATAGGGCTGCCTTTGTCATTCTTTGAACGACTGACGGTCAGAGTGTATAAGAAATAAATACATAAAGGGGTTCAACTTTATGCTGCTGAGGTAAGTTGATCAAATCAAATCAGTCCTAGCTCACAAAGAACAAGACAGATGATTTACTTTTACTGCTGTGTGATAAATTTCGTACCTTTACAGTCTCCTGTTATGCCATCCATATAGGTATGGGAAGGGCACGCTCCAAGACACGCCCCGTTGTGCAGGGTGGCCTCGGCGTCCATGCAGGCGTCACAGTCGTTGCCGTTAGGCCCGTCGCACAAAGCGCAGTTCAGGTGGCACGGCAAACACCTCCCTTCCTCTTTGTCCTCAAAGAACCTCTCCGGACAGTCTAGCACGCACAGACCCTCGTGGAGAAAGTGATACTCCTCACAGCCTGTGCCAAGAACATCTCATAAATGCAAGAAGGATTTACTGAATGCATAAGAGTCAGAGTCCTGTCATCAGTGCTGGATGTACTTCAAGTGAAATTTTAACAATTTTTTTTTTTTTCAGAAGACAAGCAAATCAGCAACTGTTATTGAAACTGTGTGACTTCTTTGGCTTATTTATTGAGTTTTTGTCCGTGTTGAGCTGATTCTTCTGTTTCTAAGCATTCATGTTTTTGCCAGTTTCCTTATCTTTGTCTAGTTTTGTTTATGTGCGTTTTGTGTATCAGGGCTCAGGTTAGTTACACCTGTGTTATTTCTACCTATTCCCTGGGCATTTATAGTCCCGCCTCTCCCTCTGTCTCATCAGTCTGTCTGCTGCTTCTATTTTTGCACGTGAGGCGTGGCACAGCTGGAATACACAAATCAGGGTCTGATGAGGACACTGCACCCACTAGTCCTTTGTGTTCGCAACTCGTTTTAGCCTTTTAGGGTGATCAAATGTGCGATCCAATGTCTGCCCTTCAACATTTGAGTGTTTTATGATAAAATAATAGAAAAAAAAGGCACATCTTGGGACATTGTGCGATGCTGTAAATTCCATTAAAAGTAGAACTGTGTTGTCATGAACACTGTCATGCTCGAATGATATATGTATCACAAAATTAAGCAGGACGCTTTAACAAAAGGATGGAAAGATGATGCAGCTGTGTCATGTGGCAAGATTAATTGATCACTTTAAAATGATGGCTCTGACGCAAGGATGCATCTCCTCGTGTCTCCTCCTCTCCTCCCAAATCTCCGTGAAGCGCATGAGGTGAGGAAACTGAGAAATGAGATGAAGGCATCCACACACACACACACACAGACACATACACGGAGGCACGCGCAGAGCCTAAGCCTTGTACACGTTGGCCTTAGAAAATTTGTTTGAAAAGGTTTCAAGAAAGCTTATTGTGTGCTTGAATTATTATTTTTATTTTTATTTCTGACACGAGTTTAACACATCTGGGAGCAAGTCTAATTCTATCAGCCTTATTCTGTCAGGGTTGCCGCTGATGGGGTTACAGGTTTTATAGAGCGAGATTCCTGCCTCGCTTACTGACAGCAGCACATGACGCGGACACACATTCAGAGAGCTTTTTAAAAAAGAGAGAGAAGAAAAACCCCTCAAACTAACATCTTTTGCTTACTGCCAACAGACTTTGTCTGTGGTTTGCGACTGGTCGTGCTAGCGACACTGCCTTCTTCATGTGCACGAGCTCACAGCCAGATTTGTGCAATGGCTGAGCTGGATTGCTGGTGTTAGTGGAAGTGAAACCCTGAGTATGATTAAAAAAAAAATTATACAAACCATTATTCATTTGGAGTCATATTTCTGACCATCAGCTGAGTAAAATTTCCCTGTTCCCACTGTTTTTGGTCTCCACCATCTACTGAGGTTCAGCTCTGAACAGATAACTGAGCTACCTTGTTATTCAGTCAACTTTTGGGGTGGCTTGGTGAAACAGAAACAGCTTAACAACAGCTATAAAACTCTATAAAGTTGCAAAGGAAAAAAAAGACAAAGTTGGGGTAGAGGTATTTAATGAATTAATTGAATTAAGTAATGATTGTTTGTCTGAGAGACAACACAAAAACTACCAAAATGAATTCACGAGTGTGATCTCTTCTATTAAATCAAAGGTTGTGGCAGTTGGTCTGGAGCACTGAGATGTGTGTTAACACATGAAAAGGAGGAATGTCTACAGCAACAACAACGGCCTTAGAGAAGCAATTGTTGCTGGGAAGGGTTGTAAGGCCCTTTCCAAACAACTTGAGGCGCATCGCTCTGCAGTGAGAAGGTTCATTCACAAATGGAAAAACATTCAAGACGGTTGTCAATCCTCTCAGGAGTGGATGCTGCAGCAAATTCACCCCAAGGTCAGACTGTGCAACGCTCAGACAAAATACAAAAAAAACTTTATGGGCCATGCAATAGGACAATGATCCCAAGCACAGCAACACATTTACAAAAGAATGACTGAAAAAGGATGAGAGTATAAAACACCTTGAGAAAACTGTTGTTGTGATTTGGCGCTATATAAGTAAAACTGAATTGGATCCCAGAGTTGCAATAGCTCAGCCAAAAACCACATCTCAACTGAAATGCTGTGACAGGACCATAAACAAACCCTAATAAATGAAAGCAACAATGTAATGTAAATTCCTCCACAACAATGTGAGAGACTGATACAGTCATACAGAAAATTATTTACTGTTTATTGTGAATTTTTCTAAAAAATTATGTCCTGATAAATAAAACATTAGAACTTAAAGGTGGTGCACTTTTTTCCTTCAACTGTACAATTCAACCTGGGGGAAACATGATGATGTGTATGAAATTGTGCTGCAGTCCAATAGTCATTTATCTAACTAAAAATCCGAAACGGCAACCCCATAGTAATTCTTTAGGAAGAAATAAATGTTTATAATTATAAGAATATGCTGTACAGGAACCATGCATATTGCTTGCTGTGTTGTAATGTTGCTGGCAATCATATAGAGTCAGTCATGCATACAGACACACATCTGCACACAGAAAGAGTTGAAAGCTGAAGGCTGAAAAAGCTCCTACAGCTGAATTTGTCGTAGTTTGCTTTGCATTTCTATACCTGTGCAAATGCCGAGTGGGTCGCACTCCTGGCAGGCTGAGGGGCAGGGTTGGCATTCTCTCTCCTGGACAGTGTGTGCTGGAGGACACTTGTCTACACATTGATGCTTGTGTAGGAGAAGAGGTTCTTCACAGCTGAAGCAGTGGGTAGCATTCCTCCCACAGGATGCACAGCCAGGTGCACAGCTATGACAAACCTGGCCTGTAGGAAAGCCCCTATTGGAAGCCACAAAGAGCTTGATGGACAGGTAGAAAAGGCAGCACACTTAAATATACTTAACATTAGGTCTGTGTTTATTCTGTTATTCGTTTTGTTCTTGATGCAAACCATGTATGAATAACATGTACTGGTAAAGGAGGCCACTTAGCAAATAGTAAAAAAAAGGTCACATGGTCAGAAAGTTTAAATGAAGCTTGATAGCTTGGAGCTTCAGCAAGATCAATATATGCTTCTGGTTTTAAGGACATAAAAAATTTAATAGAACATCAAGTAGGAAATGTCAAAATCACAGACATCTTCTGACATTTATTTTTGGCTCGCCAGAAGACGTGCCTCAAACATCTTGTGTGACATTTAAAAGATAGCAGCAATAGGATCGACCTCCTGACCTCACACACTCTTGAACACACTGCCCATCCTGCAGGAACAACTGAGCTTTGCGAGCGCTCTGGCAGCGGATGCAGTGCTGAGCGTCCACACACTGCAAACAACCTGCAGGGCACGCCTCGCACACACCGCTCAGCTGACTGGCAACGAAGCCCCCCGGACACTTTAACACACATGTTTGCTGCATGGTCAAAAATCGCCCTGAAGGACAAATGACAACAGATGAACGTCATCACCGTTAAAGAACCTGGATAGCAAGCTACTGAGAAACTACCAGAAAGCTGCTGCAGGTCTGAAACAGAAGACAAACACTAAACCAGTGACAAACCTTTTGCACATTTTGTACACTGGTTCTTCTCCTGTCCAGAGCAGGACTCACAGGATAGGTGGCAGTCCTCACACTCCCCATCTGGGAGGGCAACAACACTGCGATCATCATAAAATGTCATGTAACAACACAACACATAACAGAGGCAAACTGACCTGATTTTGCTATTGTGACCAAAAAACCTCCTTCATGTACTGAGAGTTTCCTTAAAAATATAATTTGAAACCTCAGAGAAGGGTTGCCAATCTTCATATACCCTCACCAGACGATTTATTAGGAACACCTTGCTAGTACTTGGCTGGACAAATGACCAGCAACAATGCTCAAGCAGGCTGTAGCACTGCTCAGTAATGCTCAAGTAGTACTAAGATGAACTCAGTCTGGGACCAACATGCACGATACATTCAAAGTCATTTAAATCTGCTTTCTTTCCCATTCTGATGCTCATTTTGACATTCAGCAGATCATCTTGAACTATTGATCTATATATGCCTAAATCCACTGAGTTGCAGATTGGATAGTTGCTTTAATAACCGGTTACAGATATCTAAACGTGTGTACCTAACAAAGTGGCCAGTGAGTGTAATGATGAGGTTGCTGGAAGCTGGAATATTGCGTTTAGTTTAATTCACACAGTTTTTTTTATCATCTTAAATGAAGCTTGAGCTAACAGCTTATTAGCACAGCTGGGGGACTTGGTGAAACTGAAACCGCTACCAGCTTTGATGCTGGTGAGGCTTGCACTGTGAAAAATCTTAAAACATCTACAATTAAGTTTTTATTCAATTCAACTGATGTTTTTTTGGTAGTGTCTGAACAGTAAAAATGTCAAAATATTACTATTTAATGTCAGTGACTTCTACGATTCTCATCACATTTCCTGGACACTTTTCTACCGTTTGACAGACCCAGCAAATCTGTGTTCTGTGGTCAGTTTGAACGTTCAGTGGTCTTTGCATAGCTGATACTTTTGTCTGAAATGCCTCGATCACGATGTGAATACTGAAACGTTTGAACACGCTGAAGTGGTAACAGCTAAACATACAGCTACAGTTCACACAAAGTGGGAAAAAACTCCAACACAATCGTGGGAAGCTTATGCTTTTTCTTTTGATTCAACAGATGATAAATAACTTATCTAAGCAATCTAAGACTAAAACGAGTACTCATTTGAAACTTAAATTGAGCTTTGTCACTGCTAAGATTTAAAGTTTCAGAATAACTTTATTTCCCCAGTGCTCGTTTTCAATCTTTGTATTCACCTATGCACTTTTCTCAGAGTTATTTAAGTTCTTAATAATTAAGATGTCTTGCCTCAAACTAATTACCATACATTGTTTAAGGTCTGTCAAACTAATTTGTAAAGGGAAAAAAATGTTCAACGCACACAATCAATTATTTCTAATTCTGTGTCTGGCTGACATGCATTCTGTTTTGGGTACTTAAGTTGGCACAGAGTTCAGGGACAGTGGCACACAGACCAATTACCCTCCAAGATTTCTTTTCTGCTCCTGTGAAAGTGCCCAAATCCCCGATTCATTATGGGCAGACAGATGGATTAGTGGAATACAAGTATTAGTCTCACCGCTGAGAAAGGTCTTAATGGGACAGACCTCATGGTCAGACACACACATTCCATTTTCTAGCGCCCTTCCCTCCTCACACGACAGGCAGTCCTTGTCCTCGGGGCTGCTACATGTCGCACAGTCCGAGTGACACTCCTCGCAGTTATTGGAGTCTTCATCGCTGTAGAAACCATCCGGACATTCTGAAACGCACTTCCCCTCTGAGGGAAAAAAAACAAAGCCTCTGATTTTATGTAATCCAGATGGGCAGGCTCCACTTTACGTTAAAGCGGCCTTCTCCAGTTTCACACATCAGTTTAAAAAGTTAAGTATTATTAAAATACTAAATTACACAAAGTATTACTGTGTGATTTAGTATTATGAAACAAAATGTACAGATATTAACAAGTCATTTGCATTTGTGATTGCTCTACTAAACAACTAACCATCTGTGAATGTTTTTTCTAAGTACGAGAGAGCGAATGTATTTTTATTAAAGACTGGGAGGACTGGTGAGGTCCAACTGGTCCTTTGTGGATTTTACATGTTGTCTCGAAGCTTTTCTTTCTTTTCTAGCTTCCAAAAAAAAGGAGTGATTCTAAAATCTGGCCATAGATGTGAATGCTTGTGTGTGTCTCTTTGTCAGCCCTGCAACAGATTGATGACTTGTGCAGGGTGTACCCCGATTCTTGCCCTATGTCAGCTGGGATAGTCACCCGCCATCACACCCTGCATGGGCCTGAGCTGGATAAGTGGAAGAAAATGGATCTTCTTCATCTAGCAGCTGCTCCCCTTTAGGAGTCACCACAGCAGATCATCTGCCTCTATGTTACCCTCTCCCAGCATCCTCTTCTGTCAGACCAACCATCTGCATATCATTCTTTACTATATCTATGAAATGGATGGATGTGACATTTTTTTATAAAATAATATTTGAGTTTTTGTTTGCTTGTGTATTTATTGATTTATCCAGTTACTTGCCTACCGTATTTCTTATAAACACCTACATTTATTTTTAGTTATACTACTAATGCATCGCAAAAATCCATCTACTCTCATGCTTTACTCTTAAAAAATGATTTCATATGTCATTGCAAATAAAATGATGACGAGGCCTCTGTCCATGCTGAGAGCTTCTGGCACTCCAATAACAATAATGTAAATAATCCTTTAAAAACTCCAAAAATATTTATGCTGATGTAAGTAATTTAATTACAAGCAGATTTTCCACATAACTCTGTTACATACGTACAATGTTAAATTTAATGGATCGGTATCCACTCGGTTTAGACTGAGCATGTTTTCCTTTATGATTTCCTTTATAGATTTTAGTTGCATTTTGCTCCAAATGATTGTTTCAATGTTTATACGGGCAAATTGGGGCAGTGGGGCAAATTACCTAATAAGAAGAGGTCGCTCTCACACCAGTAGCACTCGTGTTCATCGCAGCTCACGCAGTTGTCATCACACGGAACGCAGCTCATTTCTTCTTCTACGCTGTACGTCTTGGCCGGGCAGTTTTTGTAGCAGCCGTCCTGGAAACTGACGACAAAAAGCAGCGTTTGATGTTTCCAGCACACACAAACATAAGCCCTACTCTCACTGCAAGCGGAGGTCTTTTTCATTAGGTGAGAGATGAAATGAAGGAGAAAAGTGAGAGCAGAGTGGTGAGATCACACACGGTGACAGCGAGGCACACAGCCTTACTTGTAAAAGCCCTCAATGCAGGACAGACAATGCCTGGGGTTATCTGTCGAAAGCAGACAAAAAAAAGAAAAAAATTCAGCTGCCTTTTTTTTTTTATTTTTAAAAGAACCTACAGGGGCGGAGACACCGTCGATGTGGTCTGGGAGGAAAGCTCGTTCCACTGTGGGCGACATTCATTTGGTAAAACTTTATTATGGCTGCTGGGTCATGACTTACACAGGACACACTTCTTGCAGCCTTCCTCGCAGGTCATGCAGTCGTCATAATCTGGGTCTTCCACCTCACCTGAGAAAGAAGAGAGAGCAGAGGGTGAGAGCGAGAGGTGAGTGTGGACAGGTGTGAAACAACGCTCCTTAAACACTCCTCAACATGCAACCTTGCTTACCTTCCCCACACTCCAGTTTAACACAGCGTCCATCAGAAACATAGTAGGAGGAGTTACACTTCAGGCAGTGGTTGGGGCCTGTGCAAAGTCGACAGTGGTCTACACAGGACTCGCAGGTCCTCTGCTTGGTGTGGTAGAAAGCCTCAGGACAGGCGTCCAGACACACGCCTTTATAGAGGTAACGCTCCACCTTAAACTTATCTGGAGAATAAACAGCAATTTCATTAGAAGGGAACCACATCTTCAGTTAGGTTTGAGAGCATGTCTGTAAGACGATGGTGAATGGATAAGCATGAATCTGTGGCTGGGGTTTGGGGAAGGCCTCAGCGAGGACTGCCTGCGGCTCGCTGGGCCGCCAGATGGATTCATGAAGGGTGTGAGAAACAATAAAGAGGGAGGGTGGGGGCACGAAAATGAGGACAAACCCGTTTGTACACCTGTACATTTTGTGCACCACGCCTCTTACCCTATGACAGCTGGGACAGGCTCCAGCCTAAACGTCAAAGTTCTAGTAAATGCCTTGGGGAGTTTGTGGCTTTATTTTTACTAAATATAATTTTTCTTTCCTTTTCTTCTTTTTAATGTCTCAGCCAGGTTTCCATTCACATACTGCATACACCAGGTCACACTTACCGAGCGCGACATGCTCGCTTCGTACTCACCGGTGTCACAGCTCGTGCAGTTGGCAGGCCCCGCATCCACACACGCGGCACAGGTGTGGTCGCACAAGTGACACTGGCCACCCGACTGGTACTTCCCACTGGTGCATTCTGCCACGCAGCGGCCCTCATCCAGAGCTCTGCAGCAGGCAACATCAACATCACAAAATCAACACATATGAATTATAACTATGTAAATGAGCTGAACTCATTTAAATCCCAGCGTGTACCATATGGTGCATTTACACAGATGTAGCTGGATGTGCCGACAAATGGAGGAGGAGAAGAAAGGGTGGGTATGTTGGCTGAAATGTGAGTAATGTGAGAGTCTTTTTTTTTATTAGTTTTTTCTTTATTTTTAACATTTTATCCATGAGGAGAATCAGGGAGACATCTGGTCAGCAGCATGACAAGAATAGCCATGAGCTGTATGCTTCATTCATGACAAGAAGTGGAGTCCTGTCACAGATGCCATCTCCCCCACAGAGCTCTCTCCGATCATGGAGTCAGAACTTGGATTACAGTAACAGAAAGGGCATTAGGATGATGCTCATTATTAAGTAATCGTTGTCTAGGTGCAGTTTCCTTGAGGCAACTTTTTAAAAACTAACAGACCATATAAATAAATAAAACACATGTTGTGCTTTATTTATTTTTTGCTCCAAGTGGGCAGCTTAGGGTGGAGTACATTTGTAGTTTGTGAGGGACCCAGAGTTTGTGAGGGACCCATCACCACAGTTTGCGGTGGCACATGACAAAGAAAAGCAGCAGATAATCCTCTCAGGTTGAAGCTTTGAAACTGAAACAAACTTTTTTTGTGCTATTTTTATGTTTAAAAAATGAATTATTTATCCAGAGG
>VURO01021052.1:23229-36433 GCA_015108175.1 Pelvicachromis taeniatus
GGATTTTTTGTACTCAACTAAAGAAATGGCAACAAATAATGTGCTTAAAGATAAACGTTTAAATTTGGTCTTCGCTAAGTTGCCTGTTATATAAAGACTACTTGAAAAATATTCCAAAAACATTCTGGCTCCTTGGAAATGAATAGCAGCTCAGGACTTTTACACAGTGCTGTATATTGTAGAATATGGGCTTGGTTAACCTGCAACTTGAACACACACACCTGTTTCCAAAGACCAGTTAGGTAACATTTGTCATAAACTAGCTTAATTTTTATGTTTGCACAAACAAGATCACTCACAGAGACAAATGCAACAATTTAACAAAAGTGCCAGAGTGACAAAAATAAATCAAGATAATGGATTTTGTAGCAAACAAACAACAACAAAAAATACTGGCAAACATGATACACATAATTAGATTTTTGTTAATGTTTTGTGTGTCGGATGAGAAAACAAAATGGAAAACATGGAAGCCTGAGGTCAGAGAAGCAGCTCTCAGTCAGTTTACTCTAATCAGCTACCCAACTCTGTTTACCTACAGTGTGTGAAACTCGCATGACATGAAAGAAGTATTTGGTATTTTCTATACTCCGTTATTTCATTCCAATTTTAGACCATTTTTGTGCCTGCTGTATTTTCTTTTATTAACTTTATGTGCAAAATCTGTATGTTTTCCTAATGACTTTCAGTTACTCTGATTTGTGACAGTGTAGAGTAATTACTCTCTTTTGTCCCTGGTGGTGTGCCATAGAAAGGGGGACAAAAAGAACCCTGCCAGTAAGACAAAAAAAAAAGTGTAAAATCTAGTATTTCACAAAACATATTTCACACAAAATTAGGAAATTTTCCTCGGGTCGTTTTAATGTGTTAATATTATACTGTTGACTGAGTTCTGACGACATACACCGCAGTTCTTGTAATGGCTTTTAATTAATGAAAATTAAAGCGCTAAGAATATCCTAAATGTGCTGAAATAAGCATGAAAACAAAATCATTTGTTGCTGCCGGTTTGAACGAGCTGCTCCTTCCTGTGACTTCACAAGTTCAGTTTTGTTCTGCAGAGACAAAAGTTCACAGAGCCTGTCTTGGGCATATTTACCGTAGTTGATTGACAGGTGTCTCAGACTATCACACTCAGCAGACATTGCATACTCCCCCTCCCCCCCAACACCACTGCCCAAAGCCAATGCTTAATATCCCAAATGTGTATTTTCGGGCTTTGAGCAGATGGCAAGATGCCGGCGAATGTTAAATCCAACTACAGACTTTAAGACATCCAGTGTCATCATTAAAAATGGTGCAAAAATGACTTTCAAATTAGAAGTTAATATAATTTTATTATCTAAATAACTTCATGCCCTCTGAGTCGTAAATGCAGTGCAAACATTAATGTCATAACACGACAAATGTCTCGTAATCTGTGTTCAGGAGAAGCAACTGGAGTTCAGTCAGTATCACTGCCTTGCATCGCTTCACTTCTTCCTCTTATTATAAATAAAATAATTGCTTTTGGACATGTGTGTCTAAAATATTCTAAATTTATAGGAATTATTTAACTTTCTACAGATAGTGGACCATTGTTTTTCTTGTTGTCTTTCTTGTCTGTTTAATAGCTTGTAGATCACAAGTTATCAAGTTGTCCCCACAACACTGTGAGAGATGTCAGCAGTATCTCATGTTTCTGTGAAGGAATTCTGGCCCACAACATTGCTTCATTTCATTTTTTGGGCATTTGTTCATGCACAGCTCTTTTGAAGTCCCACCACAGCATTTCAATCCAGTTGAGGTCTGGACTTTGACTGGGCCATTGCAACGCCGTGATTCTTTTCTCTCCGAGCCTTTCTATTGTAGATTTGCTGCTGTGCTTAGCATCATTGTCCAGACCCAGGAGGCCAACACACTGGACTCTAGAATACTTTGCAATAAAGGTGAGTTCATGGTTGGCTCAAGGACAGCAAGGTGCCCTGAAGACTTGTGGTTCACAGAGTTGTAACTTTTGCAAACTTCAGCCTCTGAGATTCCACAGAGCACTCGCACAACCTGGAATGAAGATTTGTTTTCTGTCACTATTAAACTACTAATAGTTAACAGAAATGTTGCTTTTCACAAAGGTCACATTTGTTTTTAATTCCTTTCTTTTCAAGCAAGGCTGATTTTTATTTATTTTTGGCAAGATTTGATTTTTAAAAAATCAAACTGTTTTAGATTCAGCAACTTGTGCTTGTGACAATAGTCTATATGTAGTCTTTTTACAATGTTGTTTTGGATTGAGGCGAGAAAATGTTTTTCCAGCATTTGGGTAAAGCTACCTTCAACAGACTGATGGCAGAAGAGCGTGGCTGCTCACTACGGCGGAAGAAGCTATTTTGTGAATCATACGCATCTTAATTAAGTTCTCTGTTAGCAACACTCACCATCTCCTCTCTTTCCCTGGCGCCGTATGCCGTTGCCAGCGTGGAGGGGCACGGCTCCAGGTAATCTGGCTGCCTGCCATGCTGAGTGCTGCTGCTGATAGAGATAGTGTAGATACTGTTGGTGTAGCCATCGCAGGAGCAGTAGTCACCTCTTTGCCCTCCGTTTCCTGACGGCCAAACAAAGATGGAGCCCCTCCCTTGCCGGCCCTGAGATTAATTGGGTAAAGCAGACAGAGGCAATTAATTTATTTATGATATTTACATATTGATACTGAGGAAAAAAACAGAACAGCTCTTGCAATAAATATACAGCCGTAGGTGGGACACAGACATAAACAAACACAGCCACACTTTTATTTCTCACTGTTTGAACGCTGTTCTGTAAAACAAGACGAGTCAGAAGTCCAGGTCCCTCCAAAGTGGCCCCGTCATCTTCTGGCCCCCAGCCGGCTAAGTAAACATCAATATACCCTGGACTGAAGCTCAGCGACTGGGCCTCCACGATGTCTGTTACATCTCCATCCAACATTCGGATGCCTGAGGGAAAAGGATAGCACCAAAGTGATGAGAAAGTTTGAATCCCCTACTGGATCTACAAAACTTTGCCTTTCAAGAAGTCCTTCGGCATGCGTGTTTCATGGCGTCACATGGACTCACCGCCTATGCGTGCGTGGAACGAAACTCCGACTGTGCACTGAGAGCTATTTGCAGCTGCAGCAACCACCCCTGCGCACTGAGTCCCATGGCTTCGAAGAAAGGAGGAGAACATCAGAACACGAGGTTAAATGCATATGCATGAGGAGAAGACAGGCTATTTCCGTTACATCAAGCTATGCGAAGACAGACTTTAGACTGGGGACTTTGCATATCCATACATGCATGTAATTACTGGAAAACGGAAAGAAAAACCGTGCATTAATTAGGGTTCTGGATTATGACGGAGAAGCTGCAAGGCAGGTGCAAAGAAAATTCCAGGGATACGAAGTACTCACTAGTTAACTGCATTGTTAGAAGAACGATCTTGGTCTTGTCCGTTCACATCAAAGCTGGCAAAAGGATCCTAAATCAGATAGATACTAAGTAGCGGCACATAACACGATGCCAGCAGCTATCTGACTGTATTTCATCAGACAAATCACAAAGAGCATTATTCACCAGTCCACTCAACAGTTAAGTGGATCAGACGTTTAATGTCCATTCCAATACTCTTAGCTGTCCTTTCCAAACCTTTGGCCCAAAAGTTCTGCTTGCAATATCTGTCTGAGCTCTTACACTAAGAGCTCTGCCAAACTGCTTATGATTAATGTCCCCTGCCCAAGAAGAGTGTCCCATCCCAGGGCACTTACATAATTTGGCTTCAGATCTGGATGCTCTCTCTCGATGCCATCATCTAGGACAGACACCACCACACCCTTCCCAGTGTACCCTCTCCTCCAGGCCGCTGCAATGTTCATGTGAGACTGGCAGGCTTTGGAGTCACTGCACTGCTGTGGAGTGAAATAGTGGGACATTCAGCTTCACCCTCAGGAGTAAAGAATAAATGTGGGTCTATTTTAGGCTCTGTCTGTCTGTCTGGGTTTGTGTGTGTTTGTGTGTCTGCGTTTCAGACTTGAGCATGGCAAAAGGAAAAAAAACAATCTGACTCACAATGAACCACAGGCGGTTCCACACTGGGTTGCTGAAGTCCTGTGTGTGGTTGCTGGACTGATGGTGTGTAACAGGGAGGAGCTTTCTCCTCGTGGGGATGTGAGAGATGTGACCGGCTCTGGAGAGCCTCTTCACTCTTCTCTGGACCACCTGCTGCTGGAGCCATTCCACCTTAAAAGGGACATTTGTACAGATGTTTATGGCTGCTTTCAGATATGCCACTGGAATGGTTGGATCTACTTTGAAATATTTCAGCAGCTATAATGCATTTACTGCCACTGGCAAAAAACAAATTATGTTCTCAAGAGGAGGGGCCATGACACAGTCCCTCCTGTTGGTACTCTGATGACTTTTCACCAATGGTCGATGCATACAAAGGGCAGGAACTTAATCAGTGCAAGCTTATGACCTGCACCCTCTTCATTCAACAACCAAAAAAACGCAGTTCCAAATTACTGCAATACATGACTCACTCACTGAAATATAAACACATCCTGATCATGTGTAAGATTGCTCACATGGAACTGTTTTAGGGTCAAGATAGTAACTTTGTTCAGTGAAGTATCTCAAAATGTGGATGCTAAACTGGCACCAACTTTTTCACCAGTGCCTCTATGAGGCTAAAATCTACTCCTAGTTGTTAGCAGGTTTTAAATTTGGTGCAAATTCAGAATTATTTATTTTTTAAAAATGCACTTCCCCATTAAGTTTTTAATTGTTTTTATTCCTCCAAAATTACATTTCTTGGTTCTGTTAATGGTTATTAGCGTCTCTCAGTTAATTTATCAAATGCACTCCAATGTGCTCTTCTGCAATAGCAAACATGCCCAATGTTAAAACTCAATGTTACAGCTGGCATTATAGTCCTGTTAGAGCACTGAAAAAAAACCCCAAAAACTACTGTGTTTAATAAAACATGGCTCCACCATAGAAGCAGTTTCCTGTTCCTGAACCTTTATAAGGCACTTATTGAAATTTTTTGAAAATTCACAATAAGAATGGAGATATTGTTTTTCTACTTCTGTGACTCTTTCTCTGGCATTTTCAATATTATTTAGTAAAGCATGTTACAGTTAAAAGCTTAATTTAGCTGTTTACTAAATGTACACTCAGAAGCTCCTTGGATGGTTCCCTTTCCCATCCATCCATTCACATCCGCTTATCCTTTTCAGGGTTGCAGGGGGCGCTGGAGCCTATCCCAACTGTCTTAGGGCGAGAGGCAGGGTACACCCTGGACAGGTCGCCAGTCTGTCGCAGGGCTAACACACATACACACATACATGAGATAAAGCTCGCAGACTAACCGTATTGAATGCGGGAGTGACTCCCAGTCACTCCCGCATTCACACCTAGGGGCAATTTAGATTTCCCAATTAATCTATCCCCACAAACTGCATGTCTTTGGACTGTGGGAGGAAGCCGGAGTACCCGGGGAGAACCCACGCAAACACGAGGAGAACATGCAAACTCCACACAGAAAGACATGATGGTGGAATTGAGCTCAGGACGTTCTTGCTGTGAGGCAACAGTGCTAACCACTGTGCCACCGTGCTGCCCGGTCCTCCTGGCTAACACTGACACTACTAAAGTCTGACACTACTAAAGACTATGTTCTTTATCTTCTGAAGATGGAAGACACATTGGGTTTTATGTGTAACCCGATAACACAGGGAGTTGTTTAAAACCTGTCTGATTGCACCATATGCCCAAGCTGCTTATTGATTCTAGTAATTGCCACAACTATAAGAATTTGATGCAACTCTGAACATCTTGTTGGTCCTTAAGGACTTCTGGCATCTTTAGGTGCTGTTAATGTTCGTGCATACAAAGCTGTAATGTGAGGGGAGGCACCAGAACAATGAACATGTGTCCCTATGTGTATGTGGAGTGTATGGAGGGGACATGATGCTACTGATTAATAATCCAGTAGCTTCCCAGTCCTACTCATATCTCATTACTATACCTTTGTCTCCTTGGCGACGCAATCAGTCACTTCTTTGTTGCCTACTTTGGACTGTTTTGCCGTCTCGTGATGGCGAAAACTGTAATGCCACTCCAGGTCCCCAATCTAGTGAAAACACACATTAAATCCTCAAAATGATTTTATTTTCAGATGGAGGCGTGTTGTTCGCTCTGCTCTGCTACTGTGCAAAGCAGCTTTTAATTATTAAACTGCTCATGGCGTCTTTTATTAATGCCGCTACCTTATACCTCTGATAGTTTTACAGGCGAGGGCAACCTGAGCCAAAAGGCTTCAGCCACACTGCTGCTCGTTTGTGTACTCGTGTAGCTGCACATACCACGTGACCGTGCGCATTCTATAATGTATGTCAGCTAATATTTTACTCCAAGTGCAGACCACTGAGTAATGACTGGTAAATAAAACGCATGACAGCTCACACCATTGCAAGAGAACAACAAATTATGCCTTTAAATATTTAATCAATACTTTTTTAGTGAAATAATTACTTTTTGATTTTCAACCTCAGCAATATAAGATTACTATCTATCAGTCTTTTTAGTTTGAATGGGTCTCTCTGGTTCCTATCATCTGCTGTGAAAACTGAACATCTGACCTTCATGTGCCGATGCTCAGTTACTCTCTGTCTTGAATAAGAGAGCCATAAAGTACAGGATGCTATTATTTGGAGTTTAATTGTTAGTTTATGAAAGTGTAAACATACATGGAAGGAAAACAGGTCAGCTCAATGTCCTTAAACCTGATCTACAGCCGAGCAAGCCTTTACTGAGCAGCTACTTCCTGGACACCATAAAAATCCAGGTGAGTTCTGGGAAATTTGCTCCTATAAACTGTGTATCATATTTGCAGCAGTTTCCTAGTTATGACTGTCACCAATTCGGCCCTATTGTTATTTTAATCATAACCAATGAGTGCAACTAAAGCAGCAGTGGCTCATAGAGGAGCAACATTGGATTGTGGTTGTTCCCAGCACTTGCACTGCCTCTAGTGTGTCTTTGAGTATGAGTGTGCTCACTGCTCATTTCTGGGCTAAATGCAGAGGTCAAATTCTTGTTGAAAATCATGCTGGTGGTCATGATTTATTTATTTATGAATGTATCTGTTCATTTGCTGCTTCTTTAAATCTTGTGCAGATATAATTCACTGTTACTCTTGTTTCTACCTGGATGGCTGACCATAAAGTACAGACAGACATCAACAGCTTTTAATGTATTTCTAAAAATAATTAGTAAAGCCATTAATGCCAACTCCACAGTTAGATTTGTCCAATATTTCCAGTTTTCCAATAAATGACACTGTGCCAAATGCAAGTGTGGTAATTGTGTAAATATCTTTTGAGGACACTCACCTGTCCCATGTTAGTAAATCCGTATTTCTCTGCTATCCTGTTCACAGATTCGAGGTCCCCTCTTATTTTTATCGCCCAGTCATTTGTATAAATCGTTGCGTGGCAAAGCCGGAGGACAGTTCCCATCCACAGCGCAATAAAACGCGACATTGCTGCTTATTTCTCTTGGTAATTGGCCGGTGCCCAGGTGTTTCACGAGCTGTCCCCGCACTGTGTTCTGCTGCAGATGCTTCTCATTGCGGGGAATCCGCTGTCTCAGAGTAGCAGGATGCACCCGATGTTCTGCCGGCTGAAGTTGTGATTCCTTCACTGACTACAAGCTTCTATCAAATTACTTCAATATGGAGGCCGGGGATCAGCTACAGTCTGTCCTTTATTGGGATCTTATCCGTGGGTTACGCTGTACTTAAATAGATCTTTTTTTTTCTTTACTCTTTGCAAATATTATAAAATGAATGAGCTTTCTGTATTTTAAAATATAGAAAG
Organism: Pelvicachromis taeniatus; assembly: GCA_015108175.1. Lineage (NCBI taxonomy): Eukaryota > Metazoa > Chordata > Actinopteri > Cichliformes > Cichlidae > Pelvicachromis > Pelvicachromis taeniatus. Next base: position 31,106 of record VURO01021052.1, read on the forward strand.
CTCAAGTTACCAGACATGTGATGAATAATAGAGAAAAAAGATCCCGTTGGCATAAGTTTTGCACTTTTACCTCTATTTTCATATATTTTTATGAAAGAAAAAAATTGAATTACAGAAAATGACAGCAAGTGTCCACAAATACAATGTAGAAATACTGCAAAACTGCATTTTTTGTGGATTAATAAGAAAATTTCCACTCTATAATTACAGGACCAACTGGGCAATGAACTCCAAGAGGTTTTTTCTGTAATTTTACACATTCATGCCTTACAGTTTAAGCCCAAAGCATCGTCTTGACAGGTGACCCATGGTGTAAAATGACTTGTCATCCCTGCACTGGGTGGTATATTTAAGTTGAATTCTTTTGTGACTCACCTGTTTGGATGATTGAGTTAGCGATATTAAGGCAGGTGTCAAGGCATAGGCAGCTGGAGCCAGCAGGTGCTGCTAGCTCAACTCCAATAATTCAAGGGACTGAAGTGGACCTCTCTGCTGTGTTTGTGCCATTGTGGGAATTTTTACTGGATAATCTTACTAATATTATTAATTGTTGATTATTTGCCTATCTTTTAATATACAAATTATTAGGTCTCTGTGTTGCATGCATACAATTTATGGTGCTAATCAAGCTAACTAGCATTACCTGATGAATCTGCATTAACAACTGTCAAAATGTTAGTGTTGAGGTTTCAAAACACAAAGTCCCAAACTAATAGATGATGTCAGAGTGGCTATGTACATATTTTATACTATCTGTGGCTGAGAAACAAAAGATGCATGCTAAAGAATAGGAAGGGTGGGCTTTATATAGGAAGCACTCTGAGCAGTCTCCATCTAGCTGCTGTAGCACAAGGTTTAGAAGAGCATGCAGAGTATCCCACTTACTATTTACCAGTCTGTTATAGGGTTAACACACAGAGCAAGACAAGCACAACCCTATAGCTTACAGACCTACCACCCTGAGTATGACTAGTTCTAAAAAATATCTTGGTGGCTATTTTGTTCACGGGTTGATTTTTGGTTGAAGAGCAGAGGGCTCTCCTATTTTTCCTGCTATGGACAGCATGCTCAGTGAAAGGTATCATCATGATAGGTTACATATGTTAGCCAGCTTGAGAGGAGTAGCCATAGATATAAGCTGTTTTCATTTATCAGCAGTTTGTTTAACTGTGGGCTGAGCATCTAAACCACACATGGGCAAAATATGGCCTGAGGACAGGAACCACCCAGCCAACTATCTCAGTCCGGCCCACAAAACAAAACAGCCCCCCTAAAAAAAATCAATAAGACAGAGCAGCATACAGAGGAATCTTGAAACAAAGAACTGCAACAAGTCTGCTCTGCTGTTTAACTATTCCAGTCCAATGTGTTTCACCAGTGACCTATACAGTAGTGAATGTGAGACACCTCAAGAGATGCAGACTAAATGCTCTTAATGCATTTAGGTGATATTTTTTGGAAACATGTTTTGATTCCACTATGTGGTCCTTTTCTTGCTTTATCAAACCCAGAAGGCACTCTGGAAATAACATGTCTTCCACTTCTCATCGAAACTCTTTAAGATGCCATAGTTACCTCTTCCAGCTTCAAATAAAACATTTTCTACTTGTTTGATTAGAAAAAACACTAACCTACGCCTCTCAGTTTATCTTTTGAAGCCTGTACTGTGAATGTTTGAATGAGCCACTCATGGGCAGTGAAATGTTCTTCATGCTATTTTGTCAAATATAACTATTTTTATCATTTGTAATGTTAACCAAGACCAGTCAACAGTACTGGGACACGTTACACCTATGGGAACTGATGGCCATGGAAACCCCTGCAGTGAAGCTCCCAGTGCAAACTGTTTGTGCTGATGTTAATACCACAGGAGGTTGGGAATGCTACAGTTATTGAGTTGGCGACCTCACTCTGCAACTTTATATAGTCTGCAACTTCTTGGCTGTGTTGCTGTTGTTCCTAAACACACCAATTATGCATTTGATACCACTTACAGTTGATTGTAGAATATCTAGGAGAGAAGAAATTTCATGGTCCTTGCTTGAATTGGGTGAGATCTTTAGAGAGACTCATTCTTCCCTAGATACTTGTGAAGACGTGCTGCATGGCTAGGTGCTTGATTGTGGCAGCTGACAGCAAAGATCAAGAACAAGCTTTTTCTCACCACCATACATAACTTTTTTTTTTAACTTGTTTAGTATTGAGTTTAAAGTGAAGAAAAATATGGAGGAGGAGATGAATGAACTGAAATAATCCGTGTGATCTGCAAAGTTGGATAGCTCAGTTGCCTTAGTTACATTGCAGCACACTACAGAGAAAACAAATCCTCTAATCTGGAGCCAAAGTAAGCGATTATTCCATGTTTTATACTTCTACAATACTTTATTACATGAAATAAAAAATGCAAATGGCAGGGGACGATAGGAACCAGAGGATGATTAAGAGAATTTGCGACACAGCGTGTCTGAGTGTTTTCCTGTTAGTTGAATCATTACACTTTATTTCAGAAGAGACAGTGCCTTTTCTTGACTTACATCACACAAAAAGCTGCTAAAAACAGCCGTCCTGCCATTCTTTTGTTTTCCACAGTCCTGCAGTTCATTTCTAACTACACAGAGTAAGTCAAATGTACACAACACTGCTTTTTTACTCATGAAAACATAAAGCTTCACACATCACGTAAATACTCAACACAAATTTCAGACTGTGCTCAGTGTGCTCGACAGACAAAGATTGGACGATCGCGTACTTCATTTTCCACTTCACGCTATGTATTTCATACTGTGATTTTATTTTGCCTGAATGGGCTCGAGGCCAATATGCAGAGATGTTTCTATAACATCCACTAACACTCATAGTAATTCCAACTAATGCCTCGGCATCAGTCATATAATTATGTCACTAGAGACCTAGTATATGTGCAGCAGGTAGATGAGGTTTATAACAGGATGTATGCAGGATATTGTTGGAGGATGAATTACTAATTAAGAAGATGTGTAGGCCTCAGCCTCTAGTTGCTGTTTTGATGCCGTGGGAAATAAAGGCAGCACAACAGCTGATCATTTCTGAAAAGGGAGCAGCTGTTCCCTTCTGCCATACTGCACTTTGTATTCATACATACTTATATACATTTCCCATTTAAAAACCTTCATCATCCAGAGACTTTGGTGACATATATTTGTTCTGATTTTCTTTGAGGAATGAAAGGAAGTTCTTACAAAAAAAAAAAAATCTTGTTAGATAAAGAAAAATATTGTCTGGAGCAGACATTCTCTTTTTGTATGTGTTCTGTGTAACCCCAAGGTCTGAGTAATTCTTGGACAATACCTCTGCTGCCTGCAAAATAACAACCTTAGGGAGAAAAAATACTAGTTAGGATGATAGATTTGATGTGCAATCAGACAAAAATGTGGAAATTACAAAATTATAATGTGATTTCATCATGGCATCTCGATTCATGATGCTTACAAAGTAAGAAAAAAAGAGAAAGAAATAGCACAGCTTCAAAAGACCTTCTTGGAGCTTCTTCCTCGCATACCTACTTGTCAGAATATTTTGGTGGTTAAAGTCTCGTCCGATGCCTGTTCAGACCTTGAGCGGTAAATTACAGAGAGCAGGTCCATGATGCAACGTGGACTCACAGTCTTTATCATCTGCTGCACAATGAAATGGAAAACAAAACTAGCTGAACAAAACAAAGGCAAAGCACCTCTTGGCAAAGTAGTCACAATACTTTGAAGTTATCTAACATGTCTTCAGAGAGACTGACTTTGATGTTCAGAAAAGTCTTCTCAAACAGTGACATATTCCCCTGAAAATAATTGTCAAACGTGTTCCTGAGCACACTGACTGCCCTGCAGGCAGCACAGGCGTGAACTCTTCTTCTTTGTTCAACTGTTCTTGCTGTTTTGTATGCTCTGTTGTGTGGCATCATGGGTTTTGCTGCATGACATGCCATTTTGAAGATGGGAGTATTTGCTGCTAATAGTGTGGATGTAACAGCTTTGCTATTTGCGTTAGTCTCGCAGTGACAACTCTCATAGGGAACAAGCGCATCAGTAATATCGAGAGGACAAGTTTGTGGCGTTAGCTTCCAAGAGGATGCGTGTCACGTGAAATGGCGAGAAATGTGATCGAGAGAAGCAAACAAATCCAGCGAGGGAGGAAGCCAAAGCAGAAATCAAACGAGGGAGACTAAAAAAGAAAGGGAAAAAATAGAGATGATAACACAAAGAGCAGACAAACAGGCATGCACAAGGAAAAAATAGACAGGAACTGCTCAAGGAAATGGTCGAACAGCCGGACAACAATGGCTTCAAAGACAGTCTGACAAGTAGGGGGAGGCTGTGCACAGTAGCTATAAGGAAAAGCTTAGAAAAGGAGCTGATTTATGAAGAGGTGGTGAATGGAACTCGTGTGGAAGTGATAAACATGAGAAAAATCCTTTTCTGTGGCGTTATGTTTGGTTTGTATGTTCGTATGGTTTAATGAAACCATCACATAAATCATAAATCTACACTGTCGACATCGCCTTGTACTCAAAGATTGAAACAGCCAGACCGTTTTTATCGTGATTTTTCATCAGCAATTCTGAATGTTTTTATTCTCGACTTTGAACTAACCCTCTAGAAATTCTTCATGCGGTTATACATTAATGTTGCATTTTATTCAAATCAATATTAGGTTAGCCATGCACTCAAATTCTCAACATTTCATTACACTTTTACTCCTAAAGACTTGTAAGAGAGGTCAAAAAGCACAAGGGGTCACGCTGATGAGGAGTCTCTCAGAGGCCAATTACTGCACCAGAGCCATTCAGTGGGACAGCCATACGTGGAGGGATGTAATGATTCAGCATCTGGTACTGGTAGAAGTGAGAGCTACTCCCTTCTGAGCTGGGGAGAAAGAAAGACTTTGCATAGTTTCACATTCTCTGTCTCACCGGGCCCGCCACATATGTAACGTCTTGGATACAGACAGTGAGGGATGTGCAATAGTCAGAAATGGATACACTTTGTGAAAAGTGCACCCTGTTGAGAGGAAGGCTTCCAGATTGACAGTGGCTTGACATGCGTTAACTTGTACTGCTGCGCTCTATTCTCTTCAATAAACGTCTCTGTGAAAGACATCCCTGTCTCTTGTATGTCCTTCCTGCACAAGCAAACTTCTCACATTATAAAGAAGTGTGATTGGAAATAGTTAAAAAAAAAAAACACATTTTTTTTTGCCATGGTGTGTGGGCAGAGTGACTCCTTTTAGATGTAGAGAAAGCTTTTTCACACAAGACTGGTTATTGGCTTGAACATGACCAAGTGTCACGTACACAAA
>VURO01021052.1:42635-61180 GCA_015108175.1 Pelvicachromis taeniatus
TCATAATAATTCTCTCGCTCTCTCTCTTTTTTTTTTTTAAATGTCTCTGCATATAAAAGCTGGTGTTCTGACCCTCATTAGTCCAGTAATGAAGATAAGTCCTACTTCTCTTTATCTCTTTGCCCATAAAACTCTGTTCATTACATCATTTATAAATATCCTCCATGGTATCTGCTATACTGCCGTTCGTTCTTTGCCCCTTAGCCGCTGTATATTCTTTTTATATCTCCTAATTGCTTCCTAACCGTGAGTCATATTGTGGACTGAACTTTTACTTTTATTTGACTTCAGCACTTTTTACTTCCCTGCACCGATGTCAGACCTGTGAGCGTTGAAGAGGCATTTTAAGAGCAGTAACAACATGTGCCTCCCAGTCAAACCATTATTTTAGACTCCAACAGAAACAGCTTAAATTGTAACCTTTGTAGCTCTTTCTCCACCCACAGTTGTACGTTTGCATTTTAATCCACCTGTTCATTTAACATTTGTTCCTTTAAACAAATCTCTGCGGGTAATCTTTTTTTTTTTTCGTTTTCGTTTTTTAAGACCGGTACTCAGTGCATTATAGTATAAAAATGTCTCCATCCTCTCGGTGTTCAGAGGAACCAGAAGCACTTCTTCCGGTTCTTCTTGGTGGTGGCAGGGGGTCGCACTGGTTGTGGGGAGTCCTGTTGGTGAGGTGCCGTGGGCTGGGGTGTAGGTGTCTGTGGTGAGCCTTCTGGAGGGTCGCCCACCTTCCACGTACGCACAACCTGCCCTTCCTGCAGGCGAAAGTCATGCTCTACACTGGAGATAGAAAGGGAAACATAGGCAGTTCAGAAAAGTGTCCATAATTCACATGTAGACCTGCAATAACTGATTTGATGGCCACGTGGGGGCAGCAGAAACAACCAGTGAACGCAACTTTTGACCTTTAAAGTTGGCTGAACGACCTTGATGGCACTTATGTGGAAAGAATCCAACGAGCTGAAGCTCACTTGCTGAGGGTTCATAAAGCAGAGGGGAGCTCCCCCCGACCCCCACATGGGTTCGCCCAAATGTTTTGTGCTAAATTACACAACTGGTACTTAAACCTGCTTTAAGCAGTGTGTTTTACAGGAAAGAACGTGTACGACAAAGCATCAAACTGAAGCAATAAGGAGATAATGAGACCCACATCTACAACTTCCTCACAGACAATAATTAATCTGTTGACAAAGTGAATCAAGTGCTAAAATGCTGAGGATGGCAGAAATGTCGCAGCACCAGCACTGCAGTTGACACACACTCCAAAGGAAAAGTCAGCAAAGGTGGATTGTCAGTAACATTCAGGTCACATGACTGTGCGCTCAGGGGCTTGACCCCGGGAATGAGATGCAAACTCCGATGCACCTCTGCAGAACTATAAAGGTAAGCAATAATAAATGAATGCATGCACAATAAAGGAATATGACAATATTTGCTTACTGAATTACTTTTGTCAGCAGTTACATGTTGGGTAAGCATTTCCCCAATGAACACATTCTTTCCCCCTCTCTTCTCTTCTCTTCTCTTCTCTTCTCTTCTCTTCTCTTCTCTTCTCTTCTCATTTTACTTTGCTGCTATTCTCGCTTATTATGCAGTGGCCTAGTTAGATGGTATTTCTCATCACAGCACAGATGCTGGAAATAAAGAGGACTCCCTCATACATGTGGATACGATGAGAGAAGTGCTGCAGAGGAAGAGAGGAGGACTGAGCTCAGCAGCAGCAGAGGCAGGAACAGCACCAGCAAGGCCTGGAGTTTCCAGGCAAGAACAAAGAGAGCTATCACATTCATATCCATCTGGCTTTGTAACTCCCACTACCTCAGTCACTCAACCACTCCACTCTGGATGTCCACTAGTATTCTGGTATTCTAATGCACAGACACAAAAGAAACAAAAAAACCAAAAAAACAAAATACGAATGAAACATCAAACTCCTGACAGGAGCACAGCGCAGGTAACGGGTGTCAGTGTGTAAAAAGAGCGGTGAAGAGGATTTCTTCCCTCGTTGATATTTACAGCAGGTAACAAAAAAAAAGTCACTTCAACTAAACGTCTTTGTGACAGCTGGCACTGCTTCACAGCTGGAAACAAAATCCCAGCGCTGTGTAAAATGAGCCACTATTCAGTAAAAGTACGAGATGGAGACTATGTCTCTATCTGTCGTTTATTGCCCTAAAATGAAGAGAGTAAATAAAGTCGACCATCTTCACAGATTCCTTGTTTGTACCAACATACAGCTCCCCTATAGAGCTCCCTGATGGCTCTTGTCTTGCTTCTGCTGTGTTCCCTTCCTGTTTAAATGAATAGCCTCGGTCCACAGTTCTGCGTGATCAAGGCGCATCGGCGCTGTAGGGAACTGTCCACCCTCAACCTTAATTACTGTATCTGCACACTGAGCCCACAAACTGTGGCAGGCAGGAAGCTGTGAACCTAACAGCTCCTTCCCGCTGCTCCTCTTCTGTCCTCCGCTCACGTCTTTGCAAAATTTTAGCTGGAGGCTGCGCCCCGCCACACCTCCCGCCCGTGGGCAAATTAGGTGCATTTTACACACCGTACAATGACGGCCACGCTTTTGAAGCAGAGCAGCAGACTGTGCCACTGTAGCGCGTGAGCAGTGCTGTGCGTCATTTTGCATTCGTGGAACTGTTAGCGATAATCTGCGTGCGCAGCCACACTTGAATTTAAAGTGTCAGGAATGATGGCAATGATCAGATGGTGATGATCTGATCAGCTTTGTGGTGGTAATCACCCACATCTGAGCTCACCACAATCTCTGGACATTTACAAAAAAGATAAAAGAAGAAGAAGATTTACATATGGATGCATTCATTTCACAAGGCATATAAAATTAGTATTGTGTACATAGCATTGTTCAGTATAATTGTATTACTTAGATACACGTAAAAAAAAAAAAAGGCCTGTTATTCAGTAATGAATAAAGGAAAGTCCTCTTTAATATACATATGCTTGACTTAAGTAAGGAACGCTTACACGTTTTTGTTCTTTTGGCTCTGCACATTCCCTCTGAAATACAATCATACAACATAATAAGTGGCGTGTTTCAGCTTTAATTTGTGAAGCTTCACATCAGACAGTCTTTGTTCTGGGCTCTTTCTTTCTTTTTTCCAGCCTGACCTTTTTGTTGACCAGAGGTGTGCATGTTTGTTGTGAAACCTCTTAGGCTGTTTTCTTTTGATCATTTCCAGATAATGCTTGACTCACTGTGCAGTCATGAAGGGCTTGTTCTTTGCAGTGCTAATGATTCTCTGTCATTCCTTTTTGTGGTTTTTTTTTTTATGTTTTAAAGTCTCATTTTTATTTTTATTTTCATGGTCAGTTGAGTACTTCTTATACAATAACAATTCATAGCCTTGCCTCTAACTTTGTCTCCAAACCGCTCGACCTGTGTTGTCCCTCTGATGTACTCATTTCTAATTCTGTCCCTCTTGGTCATTCCCAACAAAAAATCTTAACATTTTGAACTCTGGCACCTCAAGCTCTGCCTCCTGTCTCTTTTCTCTGTGCCAACATCTCCAAACCATACATCATAGCAGCTCTCACTATGTGAGATCTACAGTGCAGGGAATTTAAACAACACACGGCAGATCTAAGAGACATGAACATGGAAAGTGTCCAGTTTAATTTTGAACCTTGCCATTTGGATATATCTACAAAGTACAATATTACAAATATTTTGTCTGTGTGTTTGTTTGTTTTTTTCTTTTATCACGTTGGCACTGTGTGTGGAATCATTGTCATACTGAAAGTTGAAGATGCTGCTAATAAGATACTTGCTAGATGGTAATGCATGGTGGATCAAAAACCATAATGCATTATTAATTCCATCAATATTGACAAGATCCCCAACACAACTAGCTGAAGTGGAAACCCAAAGCATGAAATAGCCTCCACCGTGTTTTGCAGATGGCAGTCAAAACTCACTGTTATACCTTCCTGTACATATTGATTGGATTAAAAACAAAATTCTGATTCTGATTCATGACGTTGAGCCACTTTTTTCAGCCCAGTTCTTGTATAATTTGGCATACCTCAACCCTTTCCCAGCACAGCTTCCTGAAAGCAACCTTACTGCTGAGATCATTTCTGCCTGTGCCTAAATTACCATTTTGAAAATTGTTCTTTGCCTGTTATGTGTAGACACAATGTGGCTTAACAAAACAAAACAAAAAAACTTTATGCGCCAATATCAAAGCCCATTGACAGTCAACTGAGATCACATGAAAAATGTCATATTTCACGTTGTTAAAGTGTAAGTATACCATTCCCATTGAGTGACCTTACTTTGCACATGTTGGTTCAATCCAAAGAGACTTATTGTAGAAACTGCCTTTTATAATCATTCAGTTTGGGAGACTGTGACCTTGCCAAAGAGCATTACCACAGCACATCTCTACAGGGGATTGAATCAGCAGATTTGTAGTTAACACGAAACAGAATTCAAGGTTGTTTCCATTAACTACTTAAAAATTAGCAGCAAATTAAGTACAATGATTGAAATGTTCTTAACAATTTTATTAACACTATTAGACTCTCAGTCGGATGAAATTCCAGTTGGAAAAAAGGACGATACTTGGCTGCATGTTTGACACTTTCTGTAAATGAGTGCATCACGTAGTCAGATTCAATATGATTAAAAAAAAACTGACAAGGTAAAAATAATATTTTATAATCACATTTTAAAAATATATATACGCATAGAGATTGGGCAGTACTTCATCTCTTTTTCATCCTTCCATCTATAAAACATTCATTCAAGTGCACCAGCAGGAGATCATCATTTCTCCTCCATCTCTCCTCTGTGGTTTTGCTGAGTAGTGGTGGAGAGATTTTCGGCAGAAATATAGCAGCGTAAAGGCAATCAACTCAAAATATCTTTGCAATTTTCTCTCCTATGGACTGAATATCCCTTAAGAAAGAAAAAAAAAGAAAAAGCCCCGAACATTTCCTTATGACGGGGTTTGATGAGCAGGCAGTCTCTGTGTGAGAGCCAAGAATTGAGCCACCCCACCCACAGATGCAAAACAAAAGATAAACATACACACATATACACTCTTACAAAACCTTGATACGCACACATAATCTTTAATATTAGTAGTTAGGAGAACAGGCTGCACCATGAGTTCTGATTGTTCTGAGATGGCCTCATCATCTGCTTTGCCATCACAGTGTCCCAAACTGTGGTCCTTCACTTTTAAAGGCCCTTCTTTTACTTTTGCATTAACATTCAGATTGAACTGACTTAGAAATAGGATATAAACACGACACAGGAGTGTTAGGAGTGTCCAAGGCAGATGTTTGAATCTAGCATTTCATTCTCCCTTAAGCTGGTAATTTATCCAGCCTGGTGTGATTTGTTGAGCATGTCTATTTGACGCGATGAAAACTATTTGAGACCAGTCAGTAGGAAATCAATAGTGACATTTACTTAAATAGTACTTTACAATATAAAATAAGATACAGCAAATAAAATTGTAAAAATATGCCTAACAAGTTCTGATCAGCTGACCTCATGGTTACATACAGATGTAGCAGTTCAAATACAGGAGGGCATCTGACCAGTGATCACCAGTGTTCGAGGAATATAGGAGTTTCCACGCTCAAATGTCCTCTTGGTAGTGGATTTCTTCCACTAACATGTGAATATAGGTTAACTGTGTGGTGGTTTTCTCTTTTTGAATTTTTGTCCTTTACAGGATAAACCATGCCTCTGGCACCTTAACAGGCAGGATAATCTACAGCCCAGTTGTGAGCAAGGGTATAGGCGATAACTTATGTTTTAAACAATAGCTTGATTCATCATGATCACAGACTCTCATCACCTCCACTCATTTGGATTTTGAGTCTAATTTGTCAAAAAGAAAACAGACATAAACAAATACAGCATAACAGCATTATTTCTATTGTTTTCAATTTCTCTAGCGATATTACAGTGGAGTATTTTGACCAAGATCATCGTGATGTGAAAATCTGATATCACAATCTGTGCACAGGCAGACAGACAAACACATAAACACCTGCCAAAATCCTGCAAACCATTTCTCACCACAGCAGGTGTCTCCGTGACTACATGACCCCCCCACCCCCTAACCACCATCACAGAGAGAGAGAGAGAGAGAGAGAGAGAGAGAGAGAGAGAGAGAGAGGGTTGTAAGTTGAAAACAATACACAACTACACTAACGCAGCTGGTGATAGCACCAGGACTCTACAGTCACACTAGCCACAACGAAAGGCTGCACTATCTTTTGGACAACAGAAAATTTGAGCCAAATGCTATGAACAGCGTGCTATAATGCTAACAATGATCATGTTTTAATTTTGGATGTGACCATGCTAAAATCTTTTTAGTAGCACTGAACACAAAATAGAGCTGAAGCTGACGGATACTGAACTGTAATGTAGGAGGAAAGGTTAGTTGGTGCACACAATAGCATAATTTTTATTGTATTTTTGGATTGTTTTTAAACGCTACTGTTTTCGTGAATTCTGTGAATACCTTTGTAACTTGAGTTTAGAAAGTTTATTAATCATAAGTCTTACTTTTGAAATACCTTTTATTTTGTAGGAGCCGTTCAAGAGACAATCAGACAAAAAGACATTAGGTGTACTTACATTTTTAGTAAGTACACAATAAAAAAGCTGAACGATAGATGGACAGGTGTTGGGAAAATACAAGTTGTGTCATACTGTTTCTTATGAAGTGAAAAATATAGATCACATTATTGCAAAATAAAGGAAGTAATGTATTAGTACTTTTAGATTTTTTTAACAACAAATCTGGTTGCTGACTGCATGTTGTAATCAGTATCATTTTTTAATAATAATAATAATAATTATTATTATTATTATTATTATTTATTAGTAGTATTATTAGTATTATTGACCTGTTAACCTACATTAGTAGACTAATTGCACTGTAATGTTCAAAATTAACTGTCTGAAAAGCAGTGCTATAGTTCTAAAAAACTATAATTAATTTATGCTTTATTTGTCTATAATTGGTACACACAATAATTTGAACCATGTATATGCATTCACACCTTTCTCACAAGCGCTCATTTGGTAAGTAGCAGCTTATTGAGTATGATGACATTAATATGAATTGAACATATTACATATACAGGCACTGGTTTGGTTTAGAGAGTGTGATTTTTCAATCCATAGATCCTCTAAAGTTACTCTCTGCATCTCAAGACATGTAATAGGGAGAATTTAAGAAATATCTGGCATTTGAAAACAACATCTTCAAATAAGTATCTTCACATAATTAAGTAATGATCATGAGAAATTGTTTTACATCTAAAGATAATGAGACAATTAAGATAAGAGCTCAAGCATGACAAGCAGTCAGCCAGGTTACAACCAAGTTTTTGTTGTTGTCGTCAGATTCACTTTATTGACAGCTGGATGAAACATGTTTCCTCTGAAGGCCTGAACTGGGGTTGATCCCAGTGTAATCATAAAGCTATCCGAGGAGTTTTTGTATTTGACAGAAACACAGTGACACCAGTAAGTTCCAGAGCTTAATTTATCAAATTCCAAAAGGTCTGGAAGAAATCTAATTAAAAATCTGAAGATACAGCAGGCTTCACTAACAAGCTAGCGGACTCGGGCGAGAACCAGCTGAGACGGATGCCTACAGCAGACTGAGACTGGCTCACTGAAAGGAGACTGTGAGACAGAACAAGAAATGAAAGACACTGGATACATGAATAATACCTCAGGGACACATCATCACAGATTTATGCTGTCCGTGATAGGGTTTGACTCTATAATTATGCTAATCATAGGGGATGCTAAATGTCTAAATGCACACCATCAGCAGTGAGATCACTTTACAGCAAAAAACATCTTTGCAAACGACAGAATGATATGATGTATTGAAGCTATTTGTATTTGGATGTGACTAAAATGTGACTTTTTTCAAGGTCGGCACATTTGGCTGCATAACTAAGTGCAGAAGTTCTTGGCAGCAATTCAGAATAAACAAAGGCAACCCTGTTGTGGATGTTTTAACCTTGTGCAACTTTAACATAATTCTCTATCCTCTCTATAGCTTTTGTTTCACAATACAAATAATGAATACCCAATATTTACATTTTTATAGCAATTACCCACACAGATTTGACTACTGTGACCTTATTTGAGACCGCTGGCACTTTCAAAAGTGCTTTGTTTTTCAAAAATCAACACACAGTCAGTCCCAGTGAGGAAAAGAGACCCATCTCACCTTGTTTGTATTTCGCTTCATGCGCATGAATAAGTAGCATAAACTGTTGTTTATTAAAAAGACCAGATAAATAATCTAAAATGTTTAATTTGTTTTTTTTTAATCCACTGCATCTGCATGGTGTTTTAAATAAAGAGCAAGTCAGGTTAAGATTTATTTGTCAGGAAGCATAAGCTAGGGATGAAGAATTGAAAGCAAATGCTGCCCAGGAGCTTATAAAGTTAGCATCTATCAGCTTAAAACTTGACCGGCTACTGTAGTCTAAGTCTACTTTGTTTACTCTGTAGAGCTCATTGTACCATGGAATGATGGTGTACAAAGTGTATAAATGAGACAAAGCTTTACATACAATAATCCAGCAGCCAAGAGTGAGGCTGGCTGTCCTTTGCATTCATGGTCTGCTCGGTGGGAGAAGAGCTGCTTGCTGTGAATTCACATTCATTACTGAATTACTTTGGGAGGTCACTGTGCACGCTGGCTGCTATCACCTAACTGCCTCTGTCAGGAGCTGTATTGAGCAACCTGATTATTAATGTAGCATAACAGAGGAGGTGAACTGTAAACCTTTGGCAACACAGCCAGCTTACAGGCAAAATGAAATGACACCAGAATTTGATCTTTATAGAAAATGAAATTAAGTTATGCTAACTGATCCATCATGCCTACAGATGTTATAACGTAGCCATGGCTATGTTACCCACTGGTTTGTGAAGGCCTGTTTTGAAGGTTTGAGATTAGGGTTTTCGACATCACCACTGGTGCTTTGAAACCAATTAAAATACATGAAGATAAGATCTGACTGTAAAACTGTATGTTTATTGGCTAACAAAATTGAATTAATGTTTTATTCACTATGATGTGAAATTGATTGAGCAAACCTATCAGAAAGGTCTTTACAGACGTCAGGGCCCAAGATGTTTACCCAGAGACAGCTGGTAACTTCTATACTTCGTCCTCTGGTAACTTTTAAACATCTGGCTGACAACACTGATATTTTATTGTTTTTTACAGAAACTTTGTGTTTGCTCACTGGAAAACTAGTATGTGTAGCTCTGATTGCTCCCTACCATTTTCTAAAGACAAGAACAATGTCTGGCTCTGCTAAATCCACTACATACATTAACCAGCTATAGTTGCCAAGCAAATTGAATTTAAAATGACACTTTCCAATAGTTTCTATGGTCCAAGTCACTCATTTTGGGTCATATTGAATAAAGCATGTTATCAATCTTGGTCATACCATGCTTCGTTGTATCTACACATTCTCTGACTAATGACTTGTCTGTGACAATCATACCCAGCCCCCATTTGTCTCATCTAGGTTCTTGAGGCTACAGAGCCGCACTTCAGAAAATAATGAGTGATGTCACAGCAGCTATATCCATCTTTTATACGTTCTACTCTTCCATTGAAGTTGTGCTAGCAGCCCATTCAAGAGCAGGTATAATTATACTAAGCAATTTTACTGAAAAGTCATGTTTACAAATGACACTGAAAACAACAGAGACAAAAATAATAAAAGTATAAGATAGAAAACCAAAGCAGTAAGCTAAGTAAAACTGAGGGTAATTGTGGAGGTTTTTTTTTTTTTTTTTGTTATTAAGTGACCTTATTAACATTGGGGCAAGCAAGTCAAACACTGCTTGCCCACGTGAAAGAAATCTCTTTTCTTTAATTTCAGCCAGTGTTCTGTCCCAGTTTGCATCTGTCCTTATGCTTGCAGTTGGCTATTGTCTTTGGAAGTTAGCTTGACTTAGTTTTTGGACTTTATAGTTTCTGTCATTTTCATGGGCGTATCTGTGTCGCATTAACACAGACTTGTGTTTTGTGAACTGAGAGATAAACAGCATTGTCTTTTATGCATATTGTGAATAAAACTCTGTTCTCTGTTCTTTTAATACAGACAGAAAGTTGACCAGCATATTAAACAAGCTAGTTCTGGCTCTGCTTTCACTGCTCTGAGTTTAGATATGATCTGTGTGTTATTATACACATGTGAAGATATGTGTGGAATGATAGTTAGCAAAAGCAAAGTAATGAAGCAAATTACTCTGTGATTGAGTATCTTAACCTCCTAAGACCCGAACCCATTCATGGTATGCATTTTTAATTTCTCTTTGCAATTTGGGCTGATTGGGACCTGATGAATGTAAAAACAAAGAACTACCTGATGTTTTTCCCCTGATTTTTGTTTCTGAGAAAAATTAGATCCATTTGTTTTAAATTTCAATCGAACAGTGGCACTATAATGTCCTCATAAGTGGATATCAAGCCCTTGTAGAGCAAAATTTTGTATTTTGGACGCCAGGTCCTAGGAAGTTAACCTCCTAGGACCTGGCTGATCACCTTGACTACAATGTGTGACATAGCTGACTGTTTGAGTAGTGTGAAGAAAACTTTGACTAACTCAACAATGTACAGAGAAGATTCAATTGATGGAAAAGGGACAAGTAAAGTTTGATATAAAAAAAAAATAGTTGAACAGGTGCAGGCTTCATACATATATGAGATATCACTTGAGTCATCAAATGTACCAAGTTTAACCAGCTGTTTTGCTACTGTGTCAACACACCGGTTACACTACCAGTTTTCATTTATATTTGTATCCCCCCTATAGATTCACAGTCAGCAATGTCAAACACACTATATGGACAAAAGTATTGGACCACATCTCTTAATCTTTGAACTTAGGTGTTTTCAGTCCCACGTGCAGTTTCTTATGGCTAGGTACTTGAGCAGTATAAAAGTCATCATATGCCACTGAATATTAGGAATAAAAAAATATTACACTACAGTTCAGGACTTTTCAAGTGTATTATTCATTAAAAGCTGGAAGAAACATAAAACCATGGATTCCATCACAGAAACTGAAAGTGGAGGGCTTTAATGGTAAATCTTTCACATGTCTGCACTTTGCCTATACTGCACTGTTTCTAGGCCACTGAGCAGGAAAGTTGGATGGTTAACCACCCCTGTTGAGTCATGAACTGCTGAACATGTCATTTCAATTCAGTTGAGCTGTAATTCTGAGTATAAGCACAGCTTCAGTGTGTGAGAGTGGTTAAACACAAATCAGTGTAGATTTGTGTTGATATGAGCTGAGTGCTGGTATTGAGAAAATTGGACCAAAATTTACTGCTCAGCCTCTCTGAGCTGTTGTGGGCCAAATTTAGTGCAGCATATGTGATGAGGCGTGCTTACCCAGTCTGTCCTAACACTCAAGCCAGGATTTTTCTTCAGCACCCGCCTACAATCAGTACTTATCCAGAACTCAGCAATGTTGCACATGAAAGAACTGCAAAGTTTTCTCATTGCTCCAAAGGTTTGTCCATAATTTACTTGGACATTACCGCAACTGTACAGTAAGTCAGCTGAGGGGGAATTCAAAGGCAAAAAGTTATGGCTGGTTGCACACAGTGCCAGTTTGTCCTCACCACTGCTGAGGTATTGAGTGATAGCTGCTGGAGCGGAAGGCTCTGATGGATGAATGGTGATTGAGGAGATCTGAAAGATAGAGGTGTGATGGCATGGTGGCAGCTTGCCACTTGTAAAAAAAAAAACAAAAGAAAAAAACAACTAGCAGTAAGGATCAATCCATCTTTATATCTGTCATAGCCATTCATAAACACACACAATTTTAGTAGCTGCTCTGCATAAAGGGGTGTGGTTTTGTTGCACCAGCATTTCAAGGTAATGAAAGATTGCAGCTGAGATGAGCTGTAAGATATGAGCACAGATGCAGCAAATATGGATTAATAGCAATGTTTACTTCCTTTTTGGAAACACTGGAATTTTATTTTGGAAAAAGTATCAGATATTAGGCACGGTGATTAGCACTGTTGCCTCACAGCAAAAAGGTCAATTCCACCATCAGGCTGGGGTCTTTCTGTGTGGAGTTTGCATGTTCTCCCCGTGTTTGTGTGGGTTCTCTCTGGGTACTCCAGCTTCCTCCCACAGTCCAAAGACATGCAGTCTGTGGGGGTAGGTTAATTGGAAACTCTGAATTGTTTTTTCAGAAACAGACTAAACCCAACCAAAAAGGACCAATACATTTATTTTAATGTTCGATGCAATTCTGATACATTGTGTCCTTTAAGGTCAGGGTTATGATATACTGAAATGGGAAAATGAAGGGTTCATTGTTCATTAACATTGCAGCAGTGCATTTCACCAATTAGACAGCAATAGAAAGTGCAAAACCACTTTACACCACACTACTGCTATGATGCTATTCTGCTACATGTGCTGCAGACAGTGCTGTAAACAACAGAGCTGGAGCACAAGATAATGAACAAACTTAATGACAACATCATCTTCCAAAAATATTTTTCTGTCTCATGGTCTATATATATTTTCAATATTAGTACATACTGGACAACATCAATACCACCATATCTGTCCTTAACCAATATTGGCTGTTAAAATATGTATGTATAAACACCTTTACATATACATCTAAGCTGCCCTTATAAGATTTGAAGAATCTTATGAGTTGTTTGTTTATACTGACCCATGACTCACACTAATAAATGTAAAGGTAACTACTGTGAGTAAGGAAGAAGTGAGATGATTTAGGTATTGCGCCACAATGGCCTCATAGAGGTTGGGGAAGATGGTTGGGTAAGCCAAAGTTAATGTTTTGTTTCCTGCTCCAAATACATTATTTTTATACTGTTTCCATTATATAACTTTAGCATGTTAAACTATGCAACCATAATGCTCAAGGTCATTTATTTACACAAAACCTTCACTCCTTTCTAGATCCAATCTTCACTAAATAGTGAAGATTTGTGAAAAGCAGCCTTAATGGGCATTCAGGTTGGAAGGCTTCAACCCCAACAAAGTGTTTAATAGACACGCTGGTCGACTGCGTCCCTTTCACGCTTTGCCTCTTCAAAGCGTAAAGGTGTCAGAGCTTCTTTAAGTTACAGTAAACTGCAGTAAAAGCAGAAGGAGATTTTTTATTCTGAGTCAATGCTTTCCCATGAAAATAATCATGGGAAAGCATTTAAACAGACATTATTAACACATTTACATGTATATAGATATTAGCCACCTAGTTTAAAGATTCTGACGTTTAAGGACCCTGGAATGTACTTAATAATTTTTTTTTGCTCATTTTTTGGCTTTAAATATATTAAGTCCCTCTGCTGGTAATGCAGGGAGATTACCAGCAAGAGATTTAGCCTGTTGGTATTGAAACTACTGTATGCACTAATGCAACTTCTGCATATGTTTCCATTTCATGTTTTGGAAAGGCAAAGCGTGAAATGGACCAGGGTGTCTATTACATGTTTTGCCGTAATACTGGGTTGAAGGCTTGTTGCACTAACAGAATTGGCTGGTAGAATATATTTTGCATGAAGTAAGGCTGATCAAAATGGTGAGGCTGTAGTGTTACTTTATTAAAAATTGTCTCTATAGCGGTTTTTTCACCTTGCCTTCCAGACTGGATGTTTAGGAGAGGTATAAACATATTTATCTGCTATGTGAATGGAGATCATGATCTACTAATGTTTAATGTCTATCATACCCCAGAGTTTATGTTGGAAGTGAAACACCAACCAAAGGGATTTCATACAAATTGCCAACTCCAAAACAACACTATAATGGTCATATAAAGCATTATTCACTGATTTATTATCCTCAATCAAGCAGACAGTTACCACGTATATCACCCAAAATAAAGTGATCCCCAGGAATACTATTAGAGCAATGTGAAAAATAATTCCACAGTTGGCGTTCAGCATTTAATATCACATCTATTGATCATCTCTGATAATGACAGAGGCACAGTGCCAAAGCAGGGAGAAGATTGAGAGTGGGTGCTGGTGGATGAGCTTTAGGGATCTAATTTAGCTGTGGGTGAGATTCTAGCCTGATTATTATTTATATGACACATCATCCACATTAGGCAGAGCTTCCCTGTTCCACATGCCACTCTTGATCTTCCTCTCTCCTCCCTGTTTCAAAGACATGGCACAATGGTGATGGGCACCATCTGGCACTCACTGTTGGCACAAGTTCGGTATGTGATTATTGCCAAACAGCATGAACAAGGGTTCTCGCTCTCCTAATTTTCTTGGTGTGTCTCTCACTCTTCTGTTTCACACCCAGGTTTATATTTGTCATTTCCACACACAAACAAACTCATGAGTGGATGGATACACATTTGTAAGGACATAAAACAATTTTATGGTTTCACATCTCCTCTGAACGGTCTGGGACAAACACGGTTTCAGTGTATGCACTATGAACACATCACATACCACGGTGCCTTTTTTGACTAGCTGTTGTGCTGTCAGCAGTTCAAGATAAAAAAAAATAAGTATGTAGAGCCAATAATGCTCTTCATATGTATTTTCTTGTTTTCTCACTGTGAAAATCTCATACTCCAGCTGGCTGAACATTTCGACTGTGTAGATTCATATGAATGAGATTGATGCCTACAGTGTATTTTCTCCCTCTCCCCCGCGAGATGCCTGTTGATCCACGGCTCAGCCCTGAAGTAAAGATGGATTACTGCAGAAGAACTGCCTGCCTTGCCCTTTACACATTTCACACACACCACTTCTCCATTATCAGCCTCATCCACAGGGGGAAGAGGTGCGCATGTGCACACACATGCCCCTACATCAACACAGGTCTTAAAGCTCTGATGGGGTTGTTAGCAAAAGGTCACTGTCAAGACTCTGACAAAACCTCTCGTATTCAGTTACACTCGCAATACACCAGGTATCAGCTTTTTGTTGTTTTTCTATCACTCTCCATTTACATGTCTCTCTCTGTTTCTCTCTCTATTTATCTTTTCATTTGCTTAGGTTGTGCACAGTAAAGAATTCATGTGTATGTTTGGATCAATTTCCCATGGAGTGCCGACAATCTGGATATACAAGAGATCCATAAAAGCAAATCCAAGCTAAGTGATAGGAAGTTTAGATCTGGATATGTCTGCATACTGGATTTCAAGAGCTTTAGCCTCAGGATTCAGTTAAAATTATTTTGACTGGTAACTGAATTATTTTTGAATATATCATGTCTAAAAGGTATTCTGCTTATTTTTGTTCTTGCAACAAAAAGTTTGAATGCTATATCAGGCAGTTGTGTATGGTTACGTTCACAGAATGGAAAGCAGAAACGGCGAACCTCCTCTTAGCCAAGGTGGTTAGTGAGAGAAAATGTGTCCAATTGACACATTTACTTGCTAATGTTTCCATACAACACAGAGATGGTAACAGACCAGTGAAAGTAGAGTCAGCGGCAGTGTCAAAAATCGCTGTGTGGCAGGCAGAAGATTGGACCCAAAAGCAGACTTCACAGAGGCGAAAATGTAAACTCAAAATCCAGCTTTATTGCTGACTCAAGGTCAAAAAATGATACAAAACTATACTGGGATAATACAAACCAAACTCACGGGGAAACACACAGCATGAGGGAGGATGCGACACGGAACTGCATGAGATGTTGACATAAATACACAGAGGGACACGGGGCACAGAGGAAACACCTGGGAAACACGGCTGGCACAAATTACACAGACAAGACGGGGAAGAACGCAACATGACGCACGCTGATGGAAGACTATCAAACACAAGGAACACAAAATGCTAGGACAAAAGGACCCAGAACCATGACATGTAGTTTGTCTAGCATAAAAGTCTAACATC
Source organism: Pelvicachromis taeniatus (assembly GCA_015108175.1). Lineage (NCBI taxonomy): Eukaryota > Metazoa > Chordata > Actinopteri > Cichliformes > Cichlidae > Pelvicachromis > Pelvicachromis taeniatus. The sequence continues at coordinate 58,558 of VURO01021052.1, forward strand.
AGTTTCTCAAGTTAACCACAATGTTCATGCGTAAAAACATCATAATAAAAAGCTGCTGGCCTCCACGCTTTCCCAGCTCCATCTTTTTATTAAAAGGACATGGACATATCCATAAAACTGGCAAATGCTACAGATTCCAGAGGAAGTGGATTAAAGTGAAGTTAAGCCTGCTTCCAGAGAAAATAGCCAACTATGGCCACACAATGGCAGTAATTTAAAAGATGGTAGAAAACAGGAAATGAGAGAAACTTATGGGACAGAACACTGTTTGACATGCAAGGAGAGAAATCACTTTTCACTTTGTTTTTTTATGCCTTGCATTCATGGTGCTTTGTAATTTTTACTGGTTCTGAAAAAGCTTGTATTCTAAGATATGAATGGGCAATATTCACACTCACTGGTTCAGCAGCACTTGCTTATGTTTACCAGCTAAATGGTCATTTACATGCAAAATTAAACTGAATGTGATTCTTCTTGTTGAAATAATGAAAGGTGCAATGACACCTGATGCTGAAAAATTAGTAATAATAAAGTAATAAAGGAAACTTTATTTAGAGTGATGAAAGTGACAACATATTGGATCAAAGGATGTCACTGACTCACATATGATGGGATATAAAACATATTAGAGGGTGAGCTATGCAAGTGGAATCTGAAATATCAACTAGTGGTCAGGGGTGACAAGCCAATTGCTAGATAGGTGGATGGACCTTAATTACATCTGCCTGCTGTTTGGTGATGAATAAGCAGAAAAAAACAAGCAGAAACCTGCTTCAAGGCTTTACACAGTTTTTTACATTTAGGACCGCATTGTAGAGCCTGCTATCACAGGCATTATAGTATCAGCAGAGGAAGCTCAATCTCACTGGAGGGTTCTTCACACCGTCTTTGAGGTCACAAATCACAGTACTAGTACTACATTGTCCTTGAAACTGTCACTGCTGCCTCACAAATGATGTCACGGGACTGGAGAAAACCCGCAAAAAATAATGACCATTCATTTAAATGATTGTAGACTCAGTCCTGCAATGTAGAAGCAAATCCGATTAATGGTGGAACAGATGGACTTTCCTTGATTTGTGAGACTGACACTGTATGTGACAGTCAAGTCTGGACAACGTCTGCTCACTCTCTTTTGCACAAACACACTCAGGTCCCTCTGTCACTAAATTATACTTTGTATGGTTTATGTTTAATAAAACGTAAATGTAGGTTTTATGTTTGATCCTCCTCCCTGCTTTGCTTCATTGCTTCTTCAAATACAGATGCACTCTTCGTCTCCTCCTCTTTCTTCACCTCCGTATATTTTCCCCCTGAGAATTCATTTTATATTCTATTCAGTCAGGTCTTCTCACTCCCCGTTATGATAATGGAAGAGAATTGTCAATGTTTAATGAAAGGCTGGAGGCTACATACAGGTGCAGACATATCCTTGTGAACGTGAACATAAGAAGTTCATCTATAATTAGTTCACACAGCACTGTGTTTCAAGGGGATCTCCGTTAAATATGTGCACATCGGGGTGCAGATTTTTTTGGACAAGTGTCTACTGATTTGCATACTGAATGTAGAGTGCAATTGTTGACTTGCCTGAGTAAACTGTGCATAGAAACATGTTAGGGTCATGGTTCATTTATCTATTGAAGGGAATCCAGTGCTGTAAGTAGCAATTGTTCCCACTAAACACCTCTCTGCCATTCCTCTCATCCTTCTTTCCTGCTGCTGCTATACCCAATCCAGAGTTGCCAGTTTGCACCACTTCACCTCATCCCCATTTAGGTGTGAAATGTATTTATATTCAAGGCAGAGGGGGGAAAAAAATGGAGAAGTGGGGGCAGAGCAGAGGAAGTGACACAAGCAATCTGCGGGAAAAGGCGCCTCTTTCTGATGCCTGTAAAATAGCATATTCCTCTGGATAAAAGCAGGACAATGAGAAGCTGTCGGTAGCTATGGGCCACAATTAGGAACATGTGGAGAATATTTGAATTGGACTGCTACGCCCTTCTGGGTCAGATGAGAAGGTGATTCAAAGGCGGTGAAAGGAAACGTGAAACCGAGCTGTGAAGTGGCACTCTGGCGATAGGGAAGGCAGCAGAAGCATATTAGAGAGGGCAAGAGTAGTACGAATGAGGGTTCTATGCAACAAAGCCCACAACTCTTAACACTCTCTTGAGTTACTGCAAAAACACTATGAATTGTCTTACTAGATTCTTCACTTTAGTATACACTTCTCTTTATTCCCTTGTTCTGCCCGTCACAGCTTGACAGAATCACAAAAAAGCCACATGCTGTTTATATATTTTTTTAAACCCAATCAATTTGTTCTCTCAATCAATTAATTCTGTCTGAAACTCAGCTTGCATTGTGCTGCATGTTTAATCATGCAAGGCATGCAGAGCTGCTCCATCACAGAAATCCACTGGACAAGCGTCTCTGGCAATCATCCTCCACCCATATCGAGCCAACAAAGAGATGACTCCAAGTCTCCCTCGGCACTATTATTACTTTTTAAAATCTTTTAAAGCCGTTGTGATGAATTCTTGATGTGGATTAATATTTCACTGCACACAAGAGTTAGGCATTTGTGCAGGGAAAAAAAAAGAAGAAGTATGAGAAGAAGGAA